>CAUYLG010058074.1:0-114370 GCA_963573385.1 Cacajao melanocephalus
TGAAAGACCAGTCTGCCATGGATGAACCTGGAAACCCTCATTCTCAGCAAACTGACACAAGAACAGAAAATCAAACACTGCATGTTCTCACTCATAGGCGGGTGTTGAACAATGAGAACATACCCACACAGGGAGGGGAACATCACACGCTGAGTTCTGTGGTGGGGAACTAGGGGAGGGACAGCAGGGTCTGGGGAGTTGGGGAGGGATAACATGGGGAGAAATGCCAGATATAGGTGATGGGGAGGAAGGCAGCAAACCACATTGCCATGTATGTATGTATGCAACAATCTTGCATGTTCTTCAATGTACCCTAAAACCTAAAACACAATAAAATATATATTAAAAAAAAAAAAAAAAAGAAAGACCAGTCTGCCATCACCTTTCTAGGGCAATATGGCAATTCAATTCATAAATGCAACATTTTGTTGTTTGAAGCTCCAATATTCCCGAAAGTTCGGCTCAGATATCATCAGTTCCCTTACTCTGAGAATATCAATTTCTGTGCTGTTTCACTGACATGCTCTAATTTTCTATTATTTTTTTCTATTAATTTTTTCAGTTTCTTATCTCTACAGACAAATCCAAACCTGATCTGACCATAAGTTCCACAGCAGCATTCAGGTCTCCAAAATTAACTCATCTCTCCTGGAGTAAGACAACATTGCCCTTAGCACTCCAAGCATATCTGATTTTAATCTTCATCATTTCTTCAGAGAGATTTAATGTATTAGGAAATTGCATTTTTGCATAAGTTTGTTTAAAAACAAAATCCTATTGGTAGCTTTGCAACAAGGTGATGAACCACGTGTAAGTTGGAACTTTTTCCTAGTTGTTCTGATTGCAAATGTAAGATTCTCTTAATATGTGTGATTTTAAGTGTTAAAAAACAGATTAAAACACTTTCTTACAACTCAGTTTATACACAGAAAGAAACTCTAAGCTGTGTATCTATTGTTTATTTAATTAAAAAATAAAATTGCATATTTATGGCATAAAACATAAAGCTTTTGAAATATGTATGGCATGTAAGATGGCTAACTAAAGCTAACGTACGTGTTCCTCATATGCTTATTTGCAGTGAGGATATGAACTCTACTCTCTTAGTAATTTTCAAGTATATAATACATTGAATTAACTGTAGTCACCATGTGGTACAACAGATCTCTTGATCATATTCCTCCCCTCTAATTCAAATTTTGTATCCATTGTCCAACATCTTTCCCGTCCTCCCCACCTAATGCCCCCTGCCCTGGTGACCTCTAGTTTGTATTATTAATGACAAATCCATTCTTATAAAGTTAAGGGTTGAGTTGCCAGAAATTTGGAAGTGTGTCTGGGAAAAAAGAATGAAATATTTATTTGTATTGATCAATTTTCCTATTACAAAATATCCTAGGTGATTCCATAAAATCTCACTTGAACAATTTGCCCATTTTATAAGACATATTATTGCATTTTTATAATAAGAAGAGTTCTTCTGCTTTAATTTTCAATGTATATAACTTTTAAGTCATCCAAGTTTGTCTCATACTAAAGGAAATCCCTTTATATATTCCTTTCATTCTCTCACACATTCATAAAACAAATGTTTGGGTGGTTACTAAATGTCAGTCTTCAGATTAGCTGGGCAGGTGATGGAAATAAAATGCTGAATAAAACACAGCTTTTGTCTTGCTAGGCATTTCAATGTAGCAAAACATACCTACAAAGAATAACAAATTCAAAGTAAATAAGATGAGAAAATTGGGCACTATGAGAAGAGCAGATAGGGACAAAATATGGGATCAGCATGGCTACCCTAATAAAATGAGACTTAAGCTAAATACTGGCTGTTCTTGTTTTTGATTCATTCTTGATCTGGTTTGGCTATGTCCCCACCCAAATCTCATCTTCAATTCCCATGTGTTGTGGGAGGGACCTGGTAAGAGGTAATTGAATTATGGGGACAAGTCTATCTTGTGTAGTTCTTACAATAGTTAATACATCTCACAAGATCTGATGGTTTTAAAAAAGGAAATTCCCCTACACAAGCTCTCTCTCTTTTCCTGCTGCCATTCATGTAAGATGTGACTTCTTCCCTCTTGCCTTCCATCATGATTTTGAGGCTTCCCCAGCCATATGGAACTGAAAGTCCAATTAAAGCTCTGTCTTTTCCAAATTACCCAGTCTCAGCTATGTCTTTATCACCAGTGTGAAAATAGACTAATACAGTATATTGACACGAGTAGAGTGGAGCACTGCTGAAAAGCCATCTGAAAATCTGGAAGTGACTTTGGAACTGGGTAACAGGCAGAGGTTGGAACAGTTTGCAGGGCTCAGAAGAAGACAGGAAAATGTGGGAAAGTTTGAAACTCCCTGGAAATTTGTTGAATGGCTTTGACCAAAATGCTGATAATGATATGGACAATATAATCCAGGTTGAGGTGGTTTCAGATAGAAATGAGGAACGTGCTGGGAACTAGAGAAAAGGTGACTCTTGCTATGTTTTAGCAAACAGACTGGTGACATTTTTCCCCTGCCCTAGAGAGTTGTGGAACTTTGAACTTGAGAGAAATGATTTACGGTATCTGGTGAAAGAAACTTCTAAGCAGTAAAGCATTCAAGAGGTGATTTGGGTGCTGCTAAAGGCTTTCAGTTTTATAAGAAAAGCAGTGCATAAAAGTTCAGAAAATTTGCAGCCTGACAATATAATAGAAAAGAAAAATTTCATTTTCTGGGGAGAAATTCAAGCCAGCTGCAGAAATTTGCGTAAGTAACTAGAAGTCAAATGTTAATCCCCAGACAATGGGGAAAATGTCTCCAGGGCTTGTCACAGGTCTTCACAGTAGCCCCTCCCATCACAGACCCAGAGGCCTAGGAGGAAAAAGTGTTTAATGGGCCACACCTAGGGTCACTGTGCTGCGTGTAGCCTAGGGACTTAGTGCCCTGCATCCCAGCCTCTCTCACCATGGCTGACAGAGGCCAATGCAGGACTCAGGCCATGGCTTCAGAGGGTGCAAGCCTCAAGCCTTGGCAGCTTCCATGTGGTGTTGAGCCTGTAGGTGCACAGAGTCAAGAACTGGGGTTTGGGAATTTCTGACTAGATTTAATAGGATGTATAGAAATGCCTGGATGTTCATGCAGAAGTTTGCTACCACAGCAGGGCTCTCATGGAGACCCTCTGCCAGGGTAGTAATGTGCGGTCAGAACCCCAACAGAGTCCCTACTGGAGCACTGCCTACTGGAGCTGTGAGAAGAGGGCCGCCATGCTCCAGACCCCGTAATGGTACATCCACTGACAGTGCACCTGGAGAAACTGCAGACACTCAATGCCAGCTCATGAAAGCAACCAGGAAGGAGGCCATAGCCTACAAAGCCACAGGGGTGGAGCTGCCCAAGACCATGGGAACCCAACTCTTGCATCAGCATGACCTAGATATGAGACATGGAGTCAAAGAGAGCATTTTGGAGCTTTAAAATTTGACTGCCCTGCTGGAATTTTTACTTGAATGGGGCCTGTAATCGCTTTGTTTTGGTCAATTCCTTCTATTTGGAATGGCTATATTTACCCAATGCCTCTACCCCCATGTATCTAGGAAGTAACTAACCACACCCCTCCCTTTTGCAATCCATGCCAAACCGTCACGTTTAGAATTATTACTTAGTACTACACCACATTTTTTGAAAAGCAAACAAAAATTAAAGCATACAACACATCTTCCTCCCGTGAAACCAAGAGTGTTCAGAAATCTCTAATTACCTCCTTATCTAACTCCTTTTGTTCATCATTCCAAATATTTGCTAATGTCCTTTAACCTTCCTTCCCATTACCTCCTCAAATACAATTGATTTTGTATTCTGCTAAACTGAAAATGGAAACTATTAATAAAATATTCCTAAATTTTCTATTCCACAGTGTAGAATTCACTGCATCTGAGATCATCTGACCTGCCTTAAATATGCACCAATTAAAATAGGAGTTCTTCTTACTGTTCACTAACCTCTGATTTTCATTTAGTTTGTACTCTCTACCTTCTTTAGTGATTTTGCTTTATTAGCCTTCTTTTGCTCCTTCAATTTCTGTTGAAAAAGGAGTGCTATTCATCCTCTTTATCATAGTTTCTTGGCTCCATTTTTTAACAGTCAGTGTCTTAGTTGATATCCTCATTGTTTCTTATCTGAAACACTGCACTTAATGTCTCACTGGATCATTGGGTCAAATCATCCTAGAAGCTTCCCCTATCCTATCCACATTCCTCTACTTAGCACAATTCTAAAATGCAATCAGGAAAAGCCATCAGATTTCTTCCTTTACCAAAAATCCTATAAATTATTTCCATAATATTGAGGATATAATTCAAAATTTTAAGCCTAATACGCTTATTTTCCTAGCTTCCTAGTTTCTGTACACAACATACATTCCTGTTCCAAATTTCAAAGCTATAATGGCAGACATCATTGCCTCTGTTGAAAGTACCTTGCACAATCATTCCCCATCTCTACGGCTATCTTCCACATATCTTCATCTGGCAATTTTAATTCATCAAAATTCAGCCCTGTATTCTTTAAATTGGCATATATTCTTTAAATCCTGCTTTGATCTTATAACTTGATTTTGATGTCACCTCTCTTGGTTTCTGTTATACTGTGTGAATATCTGTATCAGAGTACTTATCAAATTTAATCTTCATATTTAACATATCCCCTGTTACTCTGCTGCAGCACCATTATCTTAAGGGCAGAACCTCTATATCTCCAGTGTCCAGGTGAGTTTCTGACTTATTTAAAAGTTCTACAACTGTCTCTTGAATGACGAATGAATAAATAAATTATATGTAATATGGTAGTTCAATTACAGTTATTTTCTCCATAGTCATTGTATAGATCTAAAGGATTTACCATTTTCTAAATTGGAAGCATGGTAGAGCTGGCAATCAGAATAGCATGGTAGATGAGGAAATACACAAGCAAACAAGAAAAACATGCTATTTAAGCAAACTCTTAGTTAGCTTCTACTCCATCAGTACTTTTATATTAGTTTTTAGTTCCTAAAAAATACATGCTAAGTATACATTTTTAAAAAGATAGTGAGTAGGAATAACTTTCTGCAACCTCATGTTTTCCTTTTATTTTTAAGATTTTCCCCACTAAAATAAATATATATATTTAAATGTTCAGCAGGCAAAATCTAACATGATCAAGTATCTAGAATATACCTATTACCAAAGGCAGTCTACAAATTCAAAGCAATCCCCATCAAAAGAATGATGGTGGCATCATTCTTCAGAGAATTAGAAAAAAGCAATTCTAAAACTCATATGAAACCAAAAAGTGCCCCCATAGCCAAAGCAAGACTAAGAAAAAATAACACATCTGGAGGCATCACACTACCTGATTTCAAACGGTACCATAAGGCCATAGTCACCAAAACAGCATGGTACTGGTATAAAAACAGGCACATAGACCAATGGAACAGAATAGAGAACCCAGAAATAAACCCAAATACTTAAGAGCCAACCGATCTTTGACAAAGCAAACAAAAACATAAAGTGGAGAAAGGACACGCTTTTCAACCAATGGTGCTGGGATAATTGGCTAGCCACATGCAAGAGAAAAAAACTGGATCCTTATCTCTCATCTTACACTAAAATCAACTCAAGATGGTTTAAGGACTTAAACTTAAGACCTGAAACTGTAAAAGTTCAATAGGATAACACTGGACAAACCCTTCTAGACATTGGCTTACGCAAGGATTTTATGACCAAGAACCCAAAAGCCAATGCAATAAAAACAAAGATCAATAGCCGAAACCTAATTAAACTAAAGAGCTTTTGCATGGCAAAAGGAACAGTCAACAGAGTAAACAGAAAACTCACAGTGTGGGAGAATATCTTCACCATCTATACATCTGACAAAGGACTAATATCCAGAATCTATAATGAACCCAAACAAATCAGTAAGAAAAAAACAAACAATCCCATCAAAAAGTGAGCTAAGAACATGGCTAGATAATTCTTAAAAGAAGATATACAAATGGCCAACAAATATATGAAAAATGCTCAATATCCCTAATGATCAGGGAAATGTAAATCAAAATCACGATGCAATACCACCTTACTCCTCCAAGAACAATCATAATAAAAAAATCACGAAACAGTAAGTGTTGGTGTGGATGTGGTCATTAGGAAAGGCTTCTACACGGCTGGTGGGAATGTAAATTAATAAAGCCACTATAGAAAACAGTGTGGAGATTCCTCAAATAACTAAAAGTAGAGCTATCATTTGATGCAGCAATCCCACTACTGGGTATCTACCTAGAAGAAAAGAAGATATATATATATATATATATATATCTTTTATATATATATATATATCTTCTATATATATATATAAGATATATATATAGAAGATATCTTTTATATATATATCTTATATATATATAAAAGAAGATATATATATCTTATATACATATATATATATATATATATATATGTATATACACATACACACAATGGAATACTACTCAGCCATAAAATGAAATGAATTAACAGCATTTGCAGTGAGCTGGATGAGATTGGAGACTATTATTCTAAGTGAAGTAACACAGGAATAGAAAACCAAACATCATTTGTTCTCACTGATATGTGAGAGCTAAGCTATGAGGATGCAAAGGCATAAGAATGATGCAGTGGACTTTGGAGACTTGTGGGGAAGAGTTGGAGGAGGTGAGGGATAAAATACTACTAATATGGTGCCGTGTATACTGCTTGGGTGATGGGTGCACCAAAATCTCACAAATCACCACTAAAGGACGTACTCATGTAACCAAAATACCAAATGTACCCCCAATAACTTAAGAGAAAATTAAAAAATAAAATAAAATATAGATTTGCCTCATTAAAATAAATATATATTTAAATGTTCAGAAGGCAAAATCTAACATGATAAATTATCCAGAATGTCACATTTATTTTGGGAGGAAGGTGGTGGAGTTGAATTAATACATCATTTTGACATGTGTTATTTAAAGCTGTGAAATGAATTCATATTTGTCTTTCCCTATATTTTTAAAAATTTTCTTTCTATGTAGAACCCTCAGTGAATGCACCCAGAGCATTGAAACTATGTCTTAAAAATATACCAGAAGTTAATTGCAGTTTTGGACTAATAAAAATATATATATACCAGAAGTTTTATAATATAAATATCATTCAAAGTAGAATCACCTTGACTTTAAATGTTACACATAAAAATTCCAAGGTTTTAATGAAAGAACATAAAAGAAACAACAAAAATATAATGTTAGCAAGATTAACTATGTAGCATTTTTTCTCATCTTGTAATAAGGTACTTTTTTAAACCACAATATTGTATTTAAATAGGAATAACAAATTTTATTACATACCTTATTAAAACACTTTTATATCAGTCTAAAGTGAATCTCAGTACTAAGCTTATATTCTCAAGTAACAGTTGACTGGCAGTTTGTGGATTGGGAAAACCATATTTGATAAGGCATTAGTATCCAAAATTTAGAAAGAACTCATGCAACTCAAGAATAAGAAAGAAACAATGCAATTAAAAAACAAATTGGCCAAAGACCTGGAATATTTCCTCAAAAATAAAATAAAAATGGCCAACAGGTACATGAAAATGTGCTTAACATCATTAATCACCTGGGAAGTACAAGTCAAAACCACTATTGATACCATCTCAGACCCATTAGGATGAGTATTAGTAAAAAGTCAAATGACAATAAATTTGGGCATAATATGGAGAAAAGGAAACTCTTCTACACTGTTGGTGGGAATGTAAATGTGCAACCATTATGAGAAACATACAAAGCTTTCTAAAGACACTGGAATAAAAATAGAACTACCATATGACCCAGCAATCCCCCTTCTGAGCAGACACCCAAAGGACATAAAATCACTACATTGTAAAGATATCTGCACCCCATGATCATTCACAATAACCAAGATATGGAAACAACATGAGTGTTGGTTGACAGACAAATAAATACAAAAATCTGTGGTAAAATGAAGTATTACCTAGCCACAAAAAAAGAGTGATGTCTGTCATTTGCAGGAACATGGATGGAACTGAAGGAAGTGAGTGAAATAAGCCAGCTGCAAAATGACAAATTTTGTGTGTTCTCACTCATATGTGGGAGCTAAATAAATTGATCTCATTCAGGTAGTGAGTATAATGCTGGTTACCAGAGGCTGGGTACGGGAGATGAAGGGATGAAAGAAATTGGTTAATAGGTACAAATAGGCATTTAAATTGAAGACATAAGTTCCAGTGTCTGATACCACAGTAGAGTGACTATAGTTAAGAAGAATTTATTGTATAATTCAAAAATAACTAGAAGAGAATATTTAAAATATCTCCAATACAAAGAAAAAAATAGAAGTTTGAAGTAATGGGTTGATCATTGTGCATTGCATACAGGTATCAAAATATCATAATACCCAAACAATGTACAACTATTATATATGTATATATCAATCAAATGAATTAATTAGATATGTTTAAAAAAGAAATCATAAATATTTGAGTTGATGAATATTACAATTACCCTGATTTGATCATTACACATTGTATACGTGTATCAAAACATTACATATACCATATAAATATGTCCAACTATTATGTAGCAATGAAATAAAGAAAAATATTTTGGTAATACATTTTGTAACTATAGGTAATAAAATTATACTGAATATGAGATTCATGCTAAATGACTAGAATTTTGCTACTCATATCAAAAATATGGGTAGCTAGGTGAGATAATGAATATGTTAATTTGTTTCATTATAGTAATCTTTTTATCATCTCTCTATGTCTTATAACATCATCTTGTATATCTTAAATATAAACAATAAATGTATTTTGAAAATAGAAAATAAAAAACAATTGTCAACCAAAACATAAATAGTCATGAGTGTAAAGGGTAGAAGTGAATGATTGCTATTTGCGAAGTTAGATGATACGTCATTATTTTGTCTTATTTAACTGTCCATTAGATTCACTTTTAGAACAAATATAAAGAAGTAATGTTTGAGTTTTATAGCTCTCTTAAGCTCTACAATATGTGACTTGCTTTTCTACTAAAAAATTTTGTAAATGTTGAATGTAGCTCTAGATATTTTACAGTTTTCTTCAAATAACTTAAGGTAGCTTTTTTCCCCAAAAAACTCTGTTTTTTGTTTGTTTTTGTTTCTTCACTAATATCTTTCTGCTAGAGTATTTAAACTGAATGACTAATTATAGTCTCCAATATTTTTCTCATCAAATATAAACATACTTTTTACTGCCCATTACAACTAAATTAAGCAATTCAATAATGAAAGACAAATACTATGTGTTGCTAAAAGTATAGAAACAAAACACACTCAAGTATCCATTAAACATCTGTAAAGTAAATTACTTCATCATTTTCTCACTCTTATAAATTAGTCTGTTGCAAGTATCTTGCACATCTTAAGAATTAAAAACTGACATATGTTTATGCCCATACATGGGTGCTCAGTTTTACAAAATCTGTTAGTATGAAATAAAACCAAGTTTTGTTAAATGAAACTCTCAAGCTTTAAAAGAATTCCAGTTTGAGTCTGAGCTATGAAAGCATGTTAAATATACCTTTGTTTTTCATTTCCTCAAGTCTGAATTTTTCTAACTGGGCTTGCTCTGAAGAGTTCATTCCAGTATCAATGGAGATTGGGTGTACAGTGGAGCAATAGCATACATGGTGCTATGATTGCCACCTCATGGAGTTATGCATTGCATAACCTGCATAGGCATAGGAAGTACCCCTGGTCTGAAAGCATATTTGTATATTATTTTACCATTTTTAGGGCATCTATAATAAGACAAAGACTAAAGATTCATAATTCTTCTATATCTTGTATAAACTTAATTAGATGGCACATTTTTATGGCACATGCAAAAATTAGGAAAACATACATGGCATTTAAATACTCTAACTAGTAATCAGAAGGTTTTAAAGATAAAATGACAATTCCAGGATTTTAGTCTTATCATATTTTATTATCATTTTTTATTGATATATTATATATTTATGTATTTTCAGAGTGTATGTGATATATTGATGCATTTGTACAATGTGTAACAATCAAATTAAAGTAATTGAGATATACATTACCTTAAACATCTATCTTTTCTTTAAGCTGAGAAAATTTTAGTTATTCTCCACTAGCTATTTTAAAATATGCACTAGAATGTTGTTTACTATAGGCAGCCTACTGATTTTTTGAACACTCTGTCTTATATCTTCTATTAACCTCTATTTTCCTTTAATTAACCTCTGTTTATCCTTCCTTCCTCCCTACCCTTTCTGGCCTCCGATAAATAGCAAACTACTCTTTATCTTCATGAGATCTATTTTCTTAGCTCCCATGTATCAGTGAGAACATACGATATTTATTTTTTTCTTTATTTGGCCTATTTCAAAGTACATTATGCATCATTAAGTAGTAGTAAAATATCAGTCATAATTGTTAAAAGACAAGCATCAGAATTTTGCCCCTTTAAATATATATATATATATATGTGAGCCTATATTAATTTCATATTAATATATTATTTTCAACAACTATAAAATTTTAGGGCAAATCAGTTATTATACCAAGATAATAATGAATAGTTTTGGAAGACAAAATGGTTTTTTAATAATTAAAAAAGCTCATGTATAATATTTTCTGAAAATGAACAATTTGCAAAATGCTGCCAGTACATTTTCCTAAGATTCCATGAGTCATACTAGTTTCTACTTTCTCTTTTGACTGTGACTTACAAGACTTGACTACAAAGAAGAGATTCCTGATACTGACAGCTAAGATTAAATATTCCTTTAATTATTTCCCATTATTATATTTCTTAGACAGAAAACAAAATTAAACATAACAAGTCACACTTATTTATCATGGAATGAGTATTGTAGTGAGACTCATATTTTAACCAACTTCTGTATTACTTCACTGTCTTACAGCACTTCCTTCTCATCTTTTACCAAGATTATTTCAATATTTTTTTAAATGTTTTCCTGTCGTTAGTACCCACACTTTCTAAAATTCCAGTGATTATTTGAAGTTTCAAATATATTCCCTTTAAAATTTAATAAATTCTTAATGTAAAAGATACTAATTTGCACCTTTTCTTATTTAGATTGCAGTATTCTTATAAACCTAAATTTTCTACATGGTATTCTGACTACAGAAGAGGGGAGATGCTGTAGTATAGTGTTTAATAGCTTGTGCTGTGGAATTACACTATAAAGTATAAATTATTGCTCTGGTCTTTGCCTGTTACATGACTGTGAACAACTTGCTTAAGTTGTCTAATGCCTCAGTTTCCTGAAGTACAAAAGGACATGACCATTTTCACAGTTATCATAGAAGATTTTGTGAAAAAGAAATGAGATCACAAATTGTTCACCTTAATGCCGGGTATACAGTGATTACTCAATACCTGTTAGTCGTCTTATTCATACATACTAATTTATTGATGTCTGAGAGTCGCTTTATGTTAATAATTCCAAAAAACATTGAACAATTCAAAATTTCAATATGTGTAAGTTGCATTATACAGGTGGCTAGAAGAAATGATGGAAGTTTATAATACGTCAGCTACCTCTTAGCAGTCCTCTTTCTCTTTACAGGGCAAAGTAAAAGAGAAGAAAGACATTGCTCACTCGTCTAGGTGAATGTCTCTGCTTTCATTGAAGTTGGCGAACACCCTCAGAACTTAGATTTATGGAGTTCATGCCATTTTTATGTGAAGGGGATAGGTTCATTGGTATAAATCAATTCAGTCGGTCACCTTTGCTGATTGAATCATTATAAATATCACCACAAGCCAAATGTACATGACGGAGAATAAATGAAAACCGTTTATGAAAGCAGGATTGGAATAAAGAAACTGATTGAAAAACCTAAAGAGCATTCTATTCCTAAATGTTTACAAATGAATCTAAAAATGTGATCAGAAAATATTCTGGGTAACGTAAAGCTCTACATTGCAGATATTCATCAAAGTATGAGGGTCTCTAGTCAATGATAAAACTTCTTTTTCAGAGTCTAACTTCAATCTTTCTTGTGTCTCAGCCATTTCATAAATAATTACTTTTGAGGTGTTGCAAATAGTATGTTAAAATCCACAAATGTGCAACATTTGGCACTCATTTGATGGTGGAAGGTTTTAAACCTCAATTTAAAGGTCGAATTAAAAGACAGTTTACACTGTGTCATATACTTTTAAATCAGTACCCCAGTATATATAGAAAGTAGGACATAATTTTTTTTAAATCAACTGAGATAAGGTCTGCGTTCTTGTGTTTGCTCTTCCCTTAAAATCTTGCATAAACTACCCAGTCACTTGTTGATTAAAAACATTTACTGGATGTCTATTATATGTCATGTTTTGTACCAGACACAGGACTTTTAAAAAAAGATACAGTGTCTTTCATTAGTACTGACAAGTAAAAAACACAATATATCTTAAATATGAGGACAAAAGTATGCATATGATATCACAACAGCAGCTTAATCACTTCTGTGGTTACACAGTTCTTCTCCATTCATGTAACTACTACCTGTCAATTATGTTTTAGAATACAGACCAAGATTTATTCTTTTCTATAAAACTCTTCTGATCTGTTCAAGTTACTTTAAATGCTCCACTCTTCATGAACATACAGCTGTGTCTAGAACCATCTTTTATAGGGTAACACTACATTGCAATTATTTGTTTAGAAATTACTCTTTACATTAAACCTGCAAATGCAAAGAGTCTTTTTCTCTTAATTGCCTACCATTAAGACATATACAAAAGTAAGTTCTTAATATATGCTTCTGTGAATGAAGAAATGAATGAATAAATGGCATCTAACTCAGTCTGATCATGGTAAGCTACAACTACTCTTTGAAGAGAACAGTTCACAGTATTGAATATGGTGTTTGGATATATAGTCCTAAAAATCAAGAAAAATATTGGGGCTACACAGCAGCACATGGGATTTGTTTGAAACACGGTATAAATGCAATATTCCTGAAAAAGATAAGAGACCTTGGTAAGAATGTAGGCACTAATTCTTGGTAAAGATGCAAGATCTAGTTAATAAAGAGGTTGAGGAGGTGGCAATTTGTTAACCATAGACTGGTATGGTGGTGACAGAGAGTGTAGAAGACAGGAGTTAACAAATGGTAGCAAATAGTATAAAATTGAAAGATATCTCCATAGCAAAGAAAATGGAGGTGTTGGCAGGTATAGTCGACACTGTACTCAACAATTCTGCATCCCTGGATTCAACCAACCATGGTTTGAAAATACTTGGGGAAAAAGAGTTATATCTGTATTGAACATTTGCAGACTTCTTATCATTATTTTCTAAACAATACAGTATGACAGCCCAGCCACTTATTTAGCAATTACATTGTATTTGCTATTATAAGTAGTCTTGAGATGATTTAAAGCATATGGGACGATGTGGACAGGTTATATGCAAATATCGCACCATTATATATCAGGAACTTCAACCTCCATGGATGCTGGTATACATAGGAGGTACTGGAACCAATCCCCTATGAATAACAAAAGATGACTGCAGCTCTTTCTGTAGCAAAGACAGTAGGTAGATAATCTAGGATAGAAACATTAAGTCTTGCTTTTAAGACATTAACAAAGAATGCCAAGAGATAAGTCTGGTAAGATTTGTTTTTGCTAGGCTAGAATCTTTGAATATTTTGGGTAGAAAAGGCCTTCGTTATTAATATTACAGACTGTCTGGAAACAACTGAACAGTGTCTAGAGCACCCTTTCTTACATTGGGCCGGAAAACCTCGCGGGAGAAAACATTAACTCTGAAAACAATGGGAGATAAAGCTATATTCTGGCAAGCTCAGTGAAATTGAGAAAAGGAACTCTTGAAGAGAGAAATAGTACTTTAAAAAAAAAAAAAGCCAATAACCTTGTGGAATGATGTCTGACAAATAGGCCATGCAGCACTGAGGATGATGGAAAGTGCTGTCTGCATCCTCCTTGATCCACCTATACACCAAAATGCCCCTAAAGGCTACTGGTCCTAGAATACAGAAGGAACCTTGTTAAATAAAAATAATAAAAAAAAAAATCCCACTTTTCCTGAGTCTTGCCTCTTCCTTCCTGTCACTCCTCACTGTCCCTTCCAAAACAGCATGACGACAGAACAAGAAAGCCTTTTTCTAAGAGACAGTGATAGAAATAACCAGAAGACACTACATTCACAGATACATTCAGTGAGGAATTTGTTGAATAAATTAGACAGAATATAAATTCAGATGCCTAAGGCAAGTTTATAACACCACGTTGGATTTTTAAAATATTCAAAGAGGAAAAGCAGGAAGGAGACTACATGCAAACTTGGACTTTGAAATTTTTGTATGACATGCCCTCCTTGGGAACTCCTAGAACAGTGGTTCTCAACCAATAGCGCCCTTAAACATTGACTCTGAGTGTTCTAAAGATTCATATTTCTCCAGAATTTCTGATTCTGTAAGTTGTGAACATGAAGTCTAAAAATCTTTTTATGCAAAAATAAACTCCACAAAAAACAGAAAACGAAAAGTGACTCTGCTCCTGGTGTCTTACGAAAACACAAACAAAAACAAAAAAACTAAAAGTGACTCTGCTCCCAGTGTCTTAGGCTACCTTTAAAACATTGCTGGAGAGCATTAGGTTAAAAACTGTTTTCACGGCTGGGCACAGTGTCTCACGCCTGTAATCCCAGCACTTTGAGTTGCCAAGGCAGATGGATCACCTGAGGTCAGGAGTTCAAGCCTGGCCAACATGGTGAAACCCCGTCTCTACTGAAAATACAAAAATTAGCCCGGCTTGGTGGCATGCACTGGTAATCTCAGCTACTGGGGAGGCTGAGGCAGGAAAATTGCTTGAACCCAGGAGGCAGAGGTTGTGGTGAGCCGAGATCACGCCATTACACTCCATCTTCGGGAACAAGAGCGAAACTCTGTCTCAAAAAAAAAAGATGTTTTCACAATAATACTGAGATGTCATTTGTCCCTTTACACTATGATGACCTTTACACTGATGGAGCATAAATAATGGTGGGTAAGATTTCTGGCACCATAAGACAAATCCAGGTGGGGAACGCTAACATAAACTAATAGTCATATTTGTAAATGCCATATATTTACAGATTTGTTTTGAAGTTAGTTTCATTTAACCATTTAAGATTGTCTTTTATATAAAAGTATAATTATTGATTTTATTAAATCTTAACTTGAGTACACATATTTTTAATACTCTGTGTGACAAAATAAGACATGCAAATAAAACACTTCTGTTGTATTACAAAAATATGCTGGTTGTCTACAACAAAAGCACTTACTTGATGATTCATGTTTCCAGAAGAACTATTTTGTTTTCATAAAATATCATTTTCACTTGAAGGAGTGAGTGATGCTAGAGTCTCTATTTCACCAAGATTTAGAAGATCATTTTCAGTTGTCGAGGCAGGTGTAGGCTTAAACTATGTGGAACTTGTCTTCATGAAATGTTACCTAGCTTTTTTCAGTTGTTTAAGAAACTTTTAACTATAAAGTTATGTAAAATGTTTATTATTTAGGCTCTGATTTCCTCCCATTCACTTTTTACTTTTTTAACTAATTTAATAAAAGCTATTACTTACAATCAGGTAACATGGGATCAATCTTAAGTTTTGATCACTTGGGATAATCATAGATGAGCCATTTACTTTAAGTCAGAATATTCTTATTAACAAACAGAATAACAATGACTATTTCATAGGATCAGCGTGAAAATTAATGGTACTTAAAGATTTTTTGTGATACCATTCTATGAATGTCAAGCAATATATTTGGTTAAGTTGATAGAAGTTGACACAACTTTGCATTATTTTGTGTGACCTTTTAAATGTGTGAATTAAATGAAAATGTGGAGACTTGTGATTCAGATAGGAATTCTTCTCTGTCTGTTGCAATACATGTGGTGTGGAGGTATGCTTACCATCCCTAATGGGTAAGAAAAGGAGATGATAAGCAACTGTGAATAAATCTGTGATAAAAATATGCAAAGAAGGCACAGTGAGTTTAATTCAGACCTAAATATGCCAATTTTAATTCACAGAGAGCACAACACTAAAGGCAGTTAATTAACAGGAGTGTTAAGAGCAGCAACGCTTTTATGTGAGCTTACCTTGACAGAGGCTTCCTGTCTAAGATTACTGAAGGGTATAGTGGTTTGGCACATGACTATTCAGCATATAACAATTTTAAACAAAATAGACTCTTGTGAAATGAAGGTCAATTTTTAACAAATAAATAATATCCATGGAGGCTCTTTTAAGTGACATTATTTTAACCAGGCAGAAAACAAATCAGAGTATTAGAGACATTACAGACATTCTGGAAACTCTCCTATCAAGAGCCTGAGAGCAATAATTCCTTGTGAGTGCTTTGTCAGGCCAGAAACAAATGTAGGCTTCTCACTCTGGCCATTTAGTCAGAACACAGTTTATGCTTTCTCCACTGGTTAATGTGACCCTGGTAATTAAGGGCTAAGGTCAGATTGTAGGCTAAGTTCTTAAATATCTGATGGAATTACCCTAAAATATAACAATAAAGGATAAAAGAATATGGGATAAATCATGATAGGGATCAACTGGTGAACTTGGTATTGTAAGGGGACTGAAAACAAGACAAATGTCTTGCTTTTTTATTTATGTGTGTATTTATTTTTGGCTCTCATAACCGGATTATACAAATCTTAAACTTACATGTTGTAATTTACTTTTCTTGTATGCTTACTTTATCCTAGATATGGGGAAAATCATAGAACAGTTAACTGAAAAATTGAGTAGACATCAAAATATTTTAAGTCAGTTATAGTTAGAGCAATATTAAGAGTTCCTACTTTTAATGACCAATGCATTTAATTAAACACACATACATGGAAAGACAAAATCAAATGTATAATCATTTTCATCAGCCACCTAACCCCTTGTCTTTCAAGCTTTTAGTAGCTTTTTCATCACTGTTAGAAACTTCTAGAAACTAGGGCAAGAATGCAATGCTTGTGCCAAGGTTATTTGTCAAAATATTTATCCAGAGAAGTAATTGAGTAGACCAAGGTTAGTGGCTTCTGTGGAAGGGTGGGCAGTAACCTTTAATTATATATCTTTCTCATATTGCTTAACAGAATGGATCATTATGACTCACTCAACTTTTACTCCAGTGATTGTATTTTTCTCCTTAATTATGCAGAAGATACTAAGTAATCACCCCCCAGGATCTTCAAATGCTTAAATGTAAAATCCTCTCAGAACATTTTTAGAACTTGAAATTATGAAGTTGCTGAGTACCCGAGCTTTATTATTATTTACTTTCAGATATGTTTTCCCTAACTCTCACACTCAACACTACAACCTTAAGATAGAATTGGGGATAGGATTACTTACCAAAGGAGACAAGAAAAGATAATAAGACAGAGAAAAGAAAAGAGGGAAAAGAAAAACAAGAAAAGAAAAAGATATGGGAGGGATGAATAAAAGAAGGAGAATGAAAATGGTGGTGTAAAAATTACTTAAATCTTCAATAATTTTACATTACTAAAAATATAAATTATAAACACGTAGATTGCCTATAAAAGTGTCTGAGATCTTATATGTATTTGCTGAGATTACTTAATATATACAACTGTTAGTATTTAAATAAGTAATACAATAAAGTCCCTTTTTCTACCTCTTTTCAAATCCGATTGAGGAATATGCAATAACAGATGAAAAATCAAAATATTACACTAATTATTAATAACACACCCTACATGGAAAGCAGCAGGCATATTCCCAACACTTAGTTACAGGCCTTAATGACTCTCTTACTGTTCTGATGAGAGTCCGGGCCCCTGCTGCTGCCACTGCCCTCCTTCCTTCCTGTGTATTAGCCGGCTTCTTAAAATGTAGTAGCCTTGGCCGGGTGCAGTGGCTCATGCCTGAAATCCCAGCACTTTCGGAGGGATTTTCCATCTGTTATTGCATATTCCTCAATCAGATTTGAAAAATTTAAATTTAAAAAATTAAATTTTTAAAATTTCTTCAAATGCTCAAAATGTGTGTGGCACTAATTATATCCTATGACAATCATATTTTTTCAGAAGTTAGCCCATACAGAGTATCATTCGGAATGTTAACCTTATGTACATGATTGTAGTGAAAGTCTATGCATTTTGTCAAATCCACAGCAAATTAGAAGTAGCTCAGCTGAAGAAGTAAGGATAGCTAGTACAGCGCAATTAACACATCTAAGGTTATTCACACTGTCCTTCATGTGTCTACTGTACCTTCTAATTATTTCTCTTACAACAGTTACCTTATTTTCTCACCTACTTGTTCAATAAATTAGATGATGTGTTCCTTGACTACAAGGGCAGGTCTTACACATTTTGCCCCTTGTATAATGCTTAGCCAAATGCCTGTGAAATGGTGTTCAATGCAGTATTCCAAATAATATGGGGAATAATGTAGTTTTCCCAGTATTTTATTGTAGTAAGTTTTAGGGTAATAACTATATTTAAAATGTAAATTTATAATAGAAAAACAATGTAGTATCCTTGAAAAAATGTTATGCTCCTGAGGTTATAATAACTGAAGCTAAAAACATGAATGTCTGGTGTATGTCTGTGGTTAATGTTGTATCTTGTGCTCTTACTATATGTGTATATGTTACTATATATGTATGAAGTTAACTGCTATGGGAAAGTGATATAAATGATGTACACAGACGTACCCTGTTTCATCTGACTCAATGAGAACCATCTCTTATGAACTGCTAACAAATTGATGTGTTGATGGTATGTTTCAGTGGACTCAAGAGACTGAAAAGTTTCTTCAGGCAACAGAAGAGAGGCGATCAGCTTCTGTCACTGTAATAGCTTGTGTGCATATCCTTACCCGTTAAGTAATTCCCACATTTTTTTTTCTTTTTTTGACAGTTTTGTACTACGAATTATGGCACATGTTTATAGCCTGAATCCACTTTTATATCAGAAAGAACAACAGCATTGACAATGTTTATTGTGGTTCTTTGTATTCTGAAAATACCCTTGATGCAGGTTTTGTTTTACAGAAGAGACATTATGTTGGTATTTTATGTTCAGGGTATTTTTTAGTGATCAACAAGTAAGGAAAAGGTGAAAAAAAGAGGCAGTTTTAGGGAGCTAATGTAGAACTGTGGGATGTGTCTATGAAGTCTTGACCAAAATGATAGGGATTTATGAGGTAAATATTGATATATAAAATAGCAAAGTTGGGGCTAATGGCCAGGGTTGATAGACTCTGCCTTGATCAGTTATTGGCTATGGGCCACTCTGAGAACAACCTTCCCTCAAATAAGGGGGCCTTCAGCAGCTGGGGCAAACCCTGAAGAACATGACTGCTTGGAGCAGCTGCAGGATTTTCCCCTGAAGAAAGATCTGGTGACACAACTCTTGGTCTATAAGAACCCTGCAGAAGAAAAAAGTATATCAACCTGATATAAGAAGCTATCCCATTCCAGGAACACCTTATCTGTATTTTGAAACAAAAAAAATTAACTAGAATTGCTCATTCATTCTGAGTGCAATCCTGACAGATATGAAATTTAGAGTAACCTACTTCCAATTATGTATTATTAGGGCTAAATAACTCCTAAAGCTTCAATAATTATTTTCTTCCAATAATAATAAAAAAAAAGATGAGGGCTAGTTATTAGTGTTAATTGAAATTATTCTGAAAATATAAATACTAAACAGATTTAAAATTGTTATTGCTATAGAAGCTAAATCTAGTACAGGAATTATCTTGTAACATCTATTTATTTATAAATCTTTAGAGATTATTGATAATCTTTTGCTTTATAATATTAAATAAATTTAATGAACAGGTATAGCTGCAGCTGTTAAAGTATACTGCTGCAGTGAGAATCAGATACATTTAACAAACTAATGTGCCTTTTTATCAATTGAAAATGCTATTTTACAAGATGATGTAACTGTATAAATTTAATGATTACTTTAAAATAAGAAAAATAGAAACTTTTATGATTTGATAAAAAAGATGAAGTTTCAATAGAAAATAGAACATTTCATGTAGGAGGCAAACTAATACATAACTAAATTTTTTTCCTTAATGATTGAAAAACATTTAAATAATATAATGATAAATTAAAATGCCTATATATATTTGGGAAAAAATTAAATGGAAACATTTTACTTTGCAGTTATGTACACAAATAGAATGAATCAAATAGCAACTAAATATAATCACTGATATTCAACCTCTAGAAACTCATAACGCACTGATTGGCATGCACTTGATTGGTCAATGCTCGTACTGCATGTTTTTATCTATAAGGAATGACATTTGGTTGACAGAATTTAGTAAAATGGGTTGATGGTCTGCCATACTGACAGCTTGAAATAAAGAATTCTGAATTGTCATAGCATACATTGATTAGACAGAGAAATTATAAAATTTAAATACCAACCAGTGTGGTCATTAATATGCCATATTTATTAAACCGTAGTTTGCAGACTGCTGTAATAGGTATAACTGATTTTGAAAACAAGTGCGTGTGAATGAGAGAACATACAATTTTTGTCTTTGTGTAATTTATAATCTATTCTGTCAGAGATGGCAAAGACAAATATACACAGATTTTATTCCATTTTTCTATCAGTCTCTTATGTAGTCTATACATCATTTATTATAGTAAACTTCATTAAGTATAGAGCAAAACATAGGACTCAAGTAAATACTTTCAGTATATCATTATGGCATCGAAAACAAAATCTAAGCACTTTAATTTTACATGAATTTTTAATGTTATTTGATATTAGTCAGATCCTCAAAATGAATACTTCGTTTTCCCCAGAATATACTGCTTTCTTATCTTTTTGACGTTTTCAGGCTATTTTGTGTTTGTTTTGCTATTCCAATGTCTATCTTTTTCTCTACATTTCCAATTTTAATTATCTTCATAGATCAGTAGAAATCATACTCATTTGATGGTGGTTATCTGAATCCTCAACCCATAACATTCTCTTTTAACTTTGAGCATACAGCATACTTTCTCTTTTACTATATGCTTTATACTAAACAAGTTTCATGAAAGTCTTATGTCTTACCAAAATGTAAGATCCATATTGTCAAGAAGAGTATATTTTTAATCTTTTTGTTTTCAACTTTTATTTTAGAATGGTGGGCACATGTAAAGATTTCTTACAAAGGTATATGGTGTGATTCTTATGTTTGGAGTACAGGACAGTATATTTTCTAACTATACCCCCTACATAGTAACTGCAAAATGTAAGCATTAGTCAATAAAAAAACACTAATATTTTAAATCACTACATTTTTAATGTGAAATATAAAACTCAAAATTTCCTAGGCCCCTGGATGCATGCAATAAAATACTCTGATCAAGAAATACATGCTTTGACAAGAAGCATTTATGTAAAGAAAAGAGAAAAATAGAATGAAAACATATTTATATTAATTGAGAAACCAAAATCTTGTGAGAATTGTTTTAACTCAAAATCCATTCAAAATTAAAAGCAGTACCACTAATCTTTTTGGGAACTGGAATATTTTGAAATCTGTAAATATTTGAGAAGTAATTATAAAACTATATATATATACACACACAATAGCTACACATAAATATGGTTTATATATATATATATACTTACCTTATTTATAGTAAAATATATTTTCTATAACCTCTACACCGTAAAAAATACTAGATTGTAGCTATTGTGAACTAACAAAATTGAAAATTCAGTGCAATTGTCAGCGAGGTCCAGAAAGTTGCCAATCAGTAGGAAAAAAACACTTGTATGAACAACACAAATGATATTAAAACACTTCTTTCTATATCTTGGAATCCAGAGACATTTAATAAACTAAAATTCATGTGTATTATTAATATTTTGATTTACAGAACTCATCCAATTCCCTGGTCCCCAGGCACGTGTAGTACACGAACACCAATTTAATTAAGATAACACTTATAATTCAAGAGTCAAGTTGTTACCTTTTACATTAATAAATTCTGGTTCAATAGATGCTATATATCAATTTCTGAAGGTTTACAAAGACAGAATTGTAAATAAATTGCAAATATCAGGGCCTAGAGTTTAAAACATTATCATCAGGTGCTTCACGGTATTCCCGTAGAGGAAGTTTCTTTCTTCTCTCAAGTTAGCTGTATCAGAGGTTTGTACACCCTGTAGGAAAACCACCCAGTTACAGTCATTGATAATGAATTAGAAAACTTGGTTACATGGAAGTGATTAAATAACTTATTTGCCCATTGGGTATCAGCTACAAAACACCCCAATTCATAAACAGTCTTACTCATGGTTTTTGGAAGATGAATTAGTATTCATGAAATTCTTTGAGATTGAGATGATATTTTCAAATACAATAGTTATATAACATTTAGATAATATGAACTAGTGTTAAGAAAATTGGGATGAATAATTACTGTAAAACTTCAAATCAGATCTTCAAATGTGTCAAGACACAGCCTGTAACATATTTAAAATGAGATATTACATAATATTTGAAATCTCTAGAAAATATAACCACAAAGGTGTTAATAAAGGATTGATACACAAAATGGGTGTTAAAATGTAAAGGGGAAGATAAGGCTTTATAGACAACACAGACTGATTAAGCATATACTTATGCACCCAATACTATTTTAAAGGAGAAAAGTCAAGAAATTTCAAAATAATCATCAAAATCATCATAATGTGGAAAGTCATTAAATGACTCCATGGCAGACTTCAAGACCCTCCCCACGTTGCCCACTGCACCTCTCTGACTGCTCATGGCGTTTTTATGCAGACCTTCTGTATGGCCAGGCAAGTAGGCTGTTGTCTCATCTCTCTAACTCCTACCCCTTTGTAACTTTCTTGGTCTGTCATATGCCCTTTCGCTCCCTGCCTCCTGGCATAACAATCCCCTTTTGTTGTCCATTCTTTGAAGATTGCCTCCAAAATTCTCAACTGCCTACAATTAATACTTCTAGGCTTGCTGTATTCATTTGTTCTTACTGACTTGTGTCATTCACTTGGCCGTCAGCATTTTGCCCATTATGCAAGGCACCATGACTCACCTGTCAAATGAAGTTAAGTTCCCCTTAACTTACTTGGTTGTACAAGTCACTTGAAAACTACTCTCAGTTCTTGCTTATAAAATAAAAACACTCCTCGATTGCAAAAAAGAAAAAATTCCCTTTTAATGTGTTATATTCCTAATGCATAATGAATAGTGTATATAAATATATAATAAACACATTCTTAATGAATGTTTACAATGTTAATAGGAATGAGCAAATATTTTAGAATATGAAACATATACTAGATTATGGTTTTATTTCCCAGTCAAATGTAAAATAAATTACTCATAACCTGAGTAAAATTTTAAGATTCCAAAATTTTAGTAATATATATAATTTTAATAATAATATTCGTAAGAGGGTATTGTTAATTAAAGTATAGAAACTGATAGTGCTGACCAGGAGTGGTGGCTCATGCCTGTAATCCTGGCACTTTGGTAGGCTAAGGTGGGTGGATCACAAGGTCATGAGTTCAATACCAGCCTGGCCAATATGGTGAAATCCCATCTCTACCAAAAATAAAATAATTAGCAGGGCATGGTGGTGTGCGCCTGTAGTTCCAGCTACTCAGCAGGCTGAGGCAGAAGAATCACTTGAACCTGGAAGGTGGAGGTTTCAGTGAGCTGGGATTGTGCCACTTCACCCCAGCCTGTGTGACAGATTGAGACTCCACCTCAAGAAAAGATAGGAAGAAAGTAAAGAAGGAAGGAAGGAAGGATTGAAGGATGGAAGGATGGAAGGAAAGGAGGAAGGAGGGAAGTAAGGAATGAAGGAAGGAAGGAAGTGACAGTGGTAATTATTATATTTATTTCTCTCTCATGGGTCATTAAAACAAGTCCTAGTATTCATTGTGATACATCCTTCCCATCAAATGAAGTAAGTTATCAAGCTATGAGGACATGTAGAAGCCTTACATTTATATTAAGTGAAAAAGATAAATCTGAAAAAGGATACATGCTTTATGATTCAACTACAAATCATCTTGGAAAAGGTAAAACGATAGCTATAATAAGACTATTGGTTGCCAGGAGTTTAAAGGGAAGAGGAACAAAGAGGTAGAGCGCAAAGAATTGTCAGTTCAGTAAGACTATTTTGTATGATACTATAATGGTGAATAAATGTCATTAATGCACTTTCCGAACCCATAGAATACACACCAGTAAGAGTGAACCTTAACGTAAACTTTGATTGTTAAATAATAATGACATGTCCAGGCTGGTTCACTGATTGTAACATATGCACATTGGTGTGAGATGTTGGTAGTGGTAAAGGCAGTGCATGTGTGGGGAAAGAGAGTACATGGGAACTCTGTCCTTTATGTTAAATTTTGCCATGAACCTAAAACTTCTTTAAAAATAAAGTCTATGTTAAGACAAATAAGCATAATTATAATAATTAAAATGGATGTTAAAAAGACATGTAATAAAAAATGGCACTGGCATCAGTGATGTAATAAAATCTGCATGTGAATTTACTGATTTTTTGCTAACTTTCTGTTTTAATATACAAACTTGTTGAAGTGGACAATAGATTTTTTTTTTCAAGTCCTAATTTTGGTGGAACGAAATGTCAACTAACATAAAATTGATGAGGATGATGTAAATGGTATAAAGAAAGCATTAACTTTATGCATTTGTCTTCAAAGTTACTGCATACAAGTTACAAAACAAACTCTTTATGTTTAAAAATAATCCTGTAATTTTAACTCTACAAAGCTTTAGTCCAGAAAAGTATTCATTCTCAGTTTAAGGAATACTGAAAGAGTGTCATCTCTCAATGAGAAGAATTTGTTGCAGTGGGGAAATATGCTGAGTGGAGAAGGGGGACTTTTGAAATGATTTATACAATTATCTCCACATATTATGTAGCTTTTTGGGTTTTGAGAAACTCTATACTCAGATATCCTGTACAATGATGAGGAAGATTATCTTTCATTGACACAGTGACTTCCTTTGAACTATTTTCAAGTAAGCCTGCTCAATAAACAGATTGGAATGAAAATCTATTTTTAAATGTGTTTGGTAATAATCTGTCAAAAATAAATTTTATGTTCATGATCTTTGACATCTATCTCTGTATGTGAATGTTTATGTGTGTATTTCCCATTAATTTTAGGAGGACATGAGAAAACAACAAGAAATTATTTGATGCCTATTCTATAAAATCCTATACACATGTTAACATGCTGTAAAGGACCATTGAAAACACAAGCAGTTATAAAAAGTTAAAATAAATAATATCCAAGCACACTCTAAATATAATGCATTTTATGTACTAAGACTGTACATGAAAAATGAGACAGCTAAACATAGGATATCAGTAAAGGGGAGGCTCCCAGACACACACATTTTCTCCTCACAGAACTCGAATACGACCTTCAACTGCTTCTTCCTCATGATCGGTCTATCACTTCCTTTTAAAACTCATGCCGTGTTTGATTTTGTGTTCTTGTGCAACAATCTTGCATGTTCTTCACATGTACCCCAAAACCTAAAATGCAATAAAAAAAAACTCACTCCATGTACTTATCGTAGGCTTTTAAAAATGCATATTGACAACTATTCCTGTATCCTATTTTTTACTTTTAACTGTCAGTACTTTAAACCAAGATTAACGCTGGGGAATCTTCTAGATTCTTTTCCCCAACATTTTTGCAAACTCCTCAATGCTGATGATATTGAGAAAGAAGAAAAGGAAAAATCAGTTAGGTAAACAGTGAAGGCTGGTCCTTGGAGATGCAGCCTGCCTGCAAAATCACGGCTACAGGCAAAAATAGGGCAGCCTGGGGAAAATTCGGCTGCACCTGTGCAGATAAGCAGGCAGGGGCCAGAACAAAACCCTTTTGTTTTTTGTGTAACTGGTGGGCTCCCAGGAAAAAGTTTTCTCCCCTTTTCAGACATGTACATTGTGGGCTCTGTGGGAACTTGCACAAGGAGGAAGTGGGCTTACCTAAAACAAACTCACAGTTATGCAAACAAGGGAAAGGCACTTTTTGCTTACCTAGAGACATACTCAGAACTACAAAGATAAGAGGGAGTTTTGCAGACAGCTTTTTAAATAAGAGAAGTTACTCAAACAGCTCCAGCAATGAGAGGAGTTTCTTATAAAAGCTTTTGAATTCAACTGTAAAAATGGTAACCCATTCAGGCTCCCCTCTCCACTGTGGAGACTTTCTTCTTTAGCTTATTAAACTTTCACTGCAACCACATCCTTTGTGTCCAGGCTCCTTATTTCTCTTGGTCTTCAGACAAAGAGCTTGGACAAGGAGACCAGTGACTCTGACCTGTTTCAATATCACTATTAATTGTTTGGTGAATCAGCATTACATATTGTTTTAAAAGTGCAGCTCCTTGAAAATGTCACCATACATCTCAAAACCAGAAAGAAAGATGGGTTGAGTCCTTCTCATGCTTGAGATTTCTTCTGTTTTCCTCTTCTATTGCATCTCTCTGATCGTTCTGCCTTCCTGCTTTACTATTAGGAACTCAGGTGATTACAGTGGCAATGCTCAGATTATCTTCCTAGTTTATCCCTGTTTTATGGTCAGCAATGATTAGCTTTACTTGAATCTGCGAAATTCCTCTTCAGCAATGTGATTAGTGTTTGCCTGAATAACACTGTGGTAAGTGGAATTTTATCCCCAGAACCTGAAAATGTATTACCTTATTTGGCAAAGGAAACTTTGCAGATGTGATTACATTAATGAAATTGAGAAAGGGAGATTATGATTAATTATCTTTGGGCCAAGGTTAAGAACAAGAATCTTCTAATGGAAAGAAGAAGACAGAGGATCAGAGTCAGAGAAAGAATTGAAGTTGTTACACTGCTAGCTTTGAAGGAGGGGCCATGAGCCGATGAATGCAGCTGCTCTTTAGAAGCTAGATAAGGTTACAAAACAATTCTCTCCTGGAGAATCTCCAAAAGGAATGCCAACACCTGCTACCACCTTGATTTTGGTGTAATAAAACTCAGATTAGACATCTGATAGGCAGAACCGTAAAGCAGTAAACTTATGTTGTTTTAAGCAACTAAATTTATGGTAATTTGTTACAACAACAGGAAATTACGACAAGTATCTTTAGAATTCTGCCTCTACAACAAGCTTCTTTGAATTTGTTACTGGTGGTCAGTTATGCTTTCTCTGCAAATAATCAAATATAAAACAAAAACAACAAAATAAATCTGGTTGTCAATATAACAATGGCTAAATTAGTGTTCTAGGCACTGTACTGTGTCTAATATGCAATATTTCAATTAATTTCATTTAGCTTTAATTTTATTTTTAAAAACTGAGAATCGCAGAATTTAAGCAGTTATAGTCACATAGCTAATAAATGAAGAAACTAGGGTTTTAAACCAGATAATCTGACTCTGAATCTGCACTGTCTTAATCATGTAGCTTAGACCTAGTGGCTCTCCTAGTTAAAACACTAATCATTTTTGTAGGTCTCTTGAGGAATTTTAAAATATGCTCTTATGTACTAGACAAAAAAATGCATACAGAGTGCCTCTTATATAAATAAAAAATTTAACATGTACAGATTTTAAAAGTACATTTATTGATATTTATTCTTATAATTTGCTTTAATAGATATCAGAAGTATACTTCTTGAGGGAATGATAGGACCGAAAACAACAGAATTAGGAGAAATTCTGTTTAATGAATAGTTAGACACTCAAATTTCTTCCCTAGAGCAGTGCAATCAAATCTACTCTGCAGACAAAAATTAGAGATGTATCCTGTGGAGTTATTAACCCAGAGAGGATTTGACCTTGAGGCATCAGAAGTATCAGGAGGGAAAGGTTGTGCTGGACGTCTTTGAGTCTGTCTATTCCCCTGGTTCTTTTTCTTTTGGATATTGACTAGCTGCATATTGATCACCACAGGGTTGCCTTTCCTCCATTCAACCACCTTCTTCAGATTCTGGTAAGTGCTCTCTCCCTTTGCACATTGGTTCATTGGTCTTGTACCAGCTTTCTATTGTTACTAATAAAGGTTATTGAATTACAGGTAACTGAATTTTTGCTTACTCAATTCTTGTAACCCTGACCAAGGCTATTTAAATAATCTTACTATTAAACTCTTTTTTTTAAATCAATTTTAAGTATATTATCATTTTCCTCCAGAACTCTGATTGATAAAAATTTACTGGAAAACGTGAAGTTTAAAGCAAAGTTAGCCTGTTATAACACTAAGAACATTTTTTAAAAATTAGCTATTAAAACCTAATGTTGATACTGATAGACCTATCTTTCAAAGAGACTAGAAGATTCTTCTCTGGAGAAATAAATGAAGCAAGTAAAATTATCCTCAGTTATGAAAAAAATTCTTGATCCTCACCTTTTTACACTTCAATCACACAAACCCAAAATAAAACACTACTCATGATCACACACATTCCATTCAACATTTTAGTACCTTGACTTGAAATATTACTAGAAAATTTATGACCAGTAAATGTTAGAAAAAGAAATCAGTTTCTACCATAAACATAGAGAAACACAAATGAGAAGGAAAAAAGAAAATTAGAGAAAACAGAGGCATTACCAAAGATGATAGAACTTTAAAAAAAACTTAATTTAATAAATCAAAGTATATATAATAACATATTACATCCATAAATATACCACAAGTTTAGATATTCCTTCTGTTCATAACCCATTGATAAATTTTCATGTACATGGTCACATCTAAAATCAAGGGAAACAGGAAAGACAGTTTAGCTGAATAGCAAATTATTTAAGAGGGGGGAAAAGCATATATACGTATCCACCAAAATAAACAAACAAACAGAAAATATCAGTATAAAAAGAATTTTGAAAAGAAGAGAACAAAAAATACAGAGATCACATCATCAAATAACTTTTTCAATAAATACGTTCTGAAGAAAGGGATGAGAACAGTTATCTTGTGTTCATTTGCCCCGTGAAAACAGACCACGACTTGAATAAACAACAACGCTTCGCCATCAGTGACTGAGGAGGTATGCCGGAGAGCACCGTGGGGGCAGCAAAATTCCTGTAGAACTTAGAAGCCCAGGATAACACCATAGAGAGGGGAACAAGACACCCATCCCTGCCGCACTGTCTGCCCTGATAGAATTGGCTCAGGGATGGGAGGATACATTTTAGAAAAAAGATAAACGAGATCCTTCGTAGTCCCCATTTCTACCATAAATACCAGGCAACTTTTCTGCAAGAGAGACTCACTGTCTTCACAGGCCCTAACTCCAGTTTGGAGAGTTGTTGAAAGTTTACACCATGCATCCCCCACCCTCAGGATCTAAGGTGCTATGGCATGGTTCCATCTGGAGTTAATGAATCAACTAGGTAAGTTTCGTGATACAAAATCAACATACAAAAATTAGTATTTTTATACACCAATAGTGAGCTATTTGAAAAAGAAATAGAAAACAATTATATGTAAAATATATACAAAAAATGACATCTATGTATAAGCAATCATAAAAGAAAGATCTTTGCACTGAATGCTATAAAATACTGATGAAAGAAATTGACGATGCAAATAAATAAAAAGACGCCTCATCTTCATGGCTTGAAATAATTAATGTTGGAAAAATGTTCAGAATACCTGGAGCAATATATAGATTTAATGCAACCCTAACAAATACCAATCACATCATTCACAGAAATAGAAAAAAAATCCTAATATTTATATGAAACCACAGAAGATCCTGAAAAGCAAAGCAATACTGAGCAAAAAGAAAAAAAAATCTGAAGGCATCACATTACCAGATTTGAAAATATACTACAAAGCTATAGTTACCAAAAACAGCATAGTATTGGCATAAAAACAGACACATATCAATGGATTAGAATAGAGAGACTAGAAATAAATTAACATACATACAGCCAAGTGATTTTACACAAATGTGCCAGCAATGCACATTGGGGAAAAGATAGTTTCTTTGATAAATAGTGCTGAGAAAATGGTATATCTGCATGCAGAAGATTCATACTAGATCCTTAACTCTAATCATATACAAAAATCACTCCAAATGGAATAAAAACCTAGATTTATTTTGTGCATAATTTTACAAAGAGAGATGTCAGTTTACATTTTGAAACATATTCATGACACTAGTTAAGAATTGGAATTTCTTTTACATATATTTACATGCAAAAATTTAGGGATCTCAAAACCCAAACTGCTAACTCATGTTTAAAATTGTAGGTAAATTAGGAAAATGATTTAAAAATAAATCGAACATGGAGTACATTTTCCTGTAAATTATAGCTACTAATTTACGTAATTATTTGTTATATTAATAGATATCTTTTCTGAATAGCATTCTAAATATAAAACACCCTGCCCTCAATCATGTTTGGGTCAATTTATACAACTCTGTAATACACATTTCAGGTTTGGTCCTTAAACTAAGCACACCATGGGGAAAATCGAGTTTAAAAAATATACTTCTTTCAGGATTCTCTTTCATTAATACACAGTCTAAACTTGGAAAGGTTACTGGTTTTTGTAATTCAACTTTCATTCACCTGTGAAGCTGAAAATATTGAAAGAAAAAATTTTAGATAAATTCAATTTAGTAGAGTTTATTTGAGCAATGTAAAGTTCATGAATCAGGCTGCACTAAGAAATAGTAGAGGTTAAGGGAGCTCCACCCAGCAAAGTGGGCAGACAATATTTAAAACCAGAAATAGGAAGTGACATACAGAAACAGCTTCATTGGTTATAGCTCAGCTTTTGCCTTATTTAGGCATGGTTTGAAGAAGCATTTGGCTCATATAAACACAATCTGATCAGTTGGCAGCCTTCAATTGGCTGAAGTTTGGCTGCTGTGATTGTCTGAGACTCAGCTACTTATAACAAAAATATACTCTTTGTTATGAGTTATCCAAGACAGAACAGGCCACATCAACAGAGAAGTGAGGGGAAACTCCAAAACTGTGAGAGAAGGAGGAGGATGGGCAGTGTACATGGCCTGGACCAACTAGAATCTGGGAGTAAATCCCCAGCATGGGAGAGGATGGGTGAGTGTCTCTCTGTGATCCATTTTTCCACTGGGGAATTATACAATCCAGGCCATGAGAGTTCAACTTGACCTCCTCAAGCACTGACTCGACTTGGGGAAGGGCCGGAAGACTGTGAGAAGGAACTGCTCCAGGAAATAACATGTCCTGGGTCCTACATCATCCCTAAACTTAAGTTGCTACAGTAAGAAGACATTCTCGGTCTTAGCTTTTAAACTGCAGGCCTGGGAACCAGTGGTACCAGTTTGGGGTATTATGGAAACTTGAGCTGTAGCTTGTTGAACTGTGGCCTGAATTGAACTGATGGTCTCCTACAACCAGGACTGACAAGCAAGCCTAGTATGGGCTCCAGCCACCAGCACTGGAGCCAGACAAATTCCCCCAAGACCTGAGCAGAATGAGAGTTGCCACAGAGGCTTGGTCCTGAGCTGGGCAGGTGCTCATTTGAGCCAGGGCTTAGTTACGAGCTATGTACACACTGCCTAGCTGACCAGAACTTCAGGGTCAGCTACGAGAACTGGAATAAGAGAAGGAGCTCTACCAGGACTGGGGTGGGAGATGGACATAATTCCACATTCTCCAGCCAATGCTGCAATTGCTGGAACCAGCAGCCCCCACACCCACCCATGGGAGGAGGACCTCAGTGTAGGAGCAGTTGCCCCTCAAGCATTTTGCCAGGACCTGAGGACTGCCCCTCACTCCCATCACAGATCGTGCATACGCTTGCCACTGGGAGGTCTGAGTTCAGGCTGGTCTGGTCCAACTCATCCTGGGTTTGCCTCACCCTCTGAGACAGAGTGTGGGACATAAGTCTGAGGAATCCACACCCTAACCCACCTCCTGCAGCACCTGCGCAGTTCTCCCAGAGGTCAGAGGTCAGACGTAAACACCCTTCTGCTACCACCTTATCTGGCTTCTACCTGAAGACACCACCTACTGACCTGGAGGCTGACCCACATGGCCCATTACAACCAATTCCAGCACAAGAGCACAAAGTTTAGGAACTTAGAGTCTCACTACCACCACTACCACCATTGCCCATGTCAAACCAGCTGCCCAGGAGCTTGTGAATCCACTAACACACTCAGTACACCACTACTATAATTAGATCCTGAAAAAGTCACCCAGAGATCCAAGAACCGGCCCATCTGGAACCACCAAAACAGGTGCCAGCATATGCTGTCCCTGGTCACAAGGTTAGATATATTTGCCCCATAACCACTACCATTGAAACATGAAGAAGGACCCATCTGGCATTCTAGTTCCCAGCACAACTTCACTGCAGTCTCCACAAATAACCACATCTAACACACCAAGGCAAACACAGATACCAATGGCACTAAGGCTAGTTATAGCCAAGTAAGTTGTATAAAGTTTTCACCAATGCATCCACCAAAAGGAAATCCAGACATCCAAACAACCCAAACAACCTCATAGACACATCTTCAAGGTAAAACTACCCACCCCCACAATAAAAGTAAACTCAAAAATAAGAGTGACTGTTGCTTCAGATGCACAGCAATTAATGGAAAGGCATAGGCAACATGAAAAAGCAAGGTAACGTGACGACATCTAGAATACACACTAATTCTCTAGCAATAGACCCTAACTAGAAATAAATCTCAAATAAATAATTTATAATATGAACTTTAAAGAAGCTCAGTGAGATACAAGAGAAAAACATCGTAAACTGTGCATTCATCAGGGGACTCACATCCAGAATACACAAGAAACTCAAACAACTCAATAACCAAAACAAAACCCAAAAATAACCCTATTAAAACGTTGTTAAAGGACATGAATATTCTTTTTTTTCTTCCTGAAGAGGACACACAAATGGCCAACAGGTGTACGAAAAAATGCTCGACATTACTAATCATCGAAGGAATAACAAAAGCCACAGTGGGATGATATAATCTTACTTCAGTCAGAATGGCTGCCATTAAAATGTCAAAAAACAAAAGATGGTGAGGAGGCAGAGAAAAAGGAACTCATACACTGTTGGTGGGAATTCAAATTAGTGTAACCTTCATGGCAAAGAGTAGATAAAATTTGGAAATTTCTCAAAGAGCTCAAAATAGAACTACCATTAAATCCAGCAATCCATGCTACTGGGTATTTACCCAATGAAAAAAATAATAATCAATATATCAAAAGATCCCTGCACCTGTATGTTTATTGTGGCACCATTCATAATAGCAAAAATATGGAATCAACCTAAATGTTCATCCATGGATGATTGAATAAAGAAAATATGGTATATATACACAATGGAATAAAATTTGACCGTAGAGAAAAAAGAAAATCACATATTTTGCAGCAACACGGGTGGAACTAGAGGCTATTATCTAAAGTGCAACAAGTCAGACACAAACAAATATTACATGTTCTCACTATTAAGTGGGCACAAAACATGTGCACACATGGACATAGACAGTGGCCTGATAGACAATAGAGACTTAGAAATATGACGGGGTGAAAGTGGGTAGATAATCAGAAATTTCTTAATGAGTACAATGCCCATTATTTGAGTGATAGATACTCTGAAAGCCTTGACCAGTATGTAATCTATGTATAGCACAAAATTGCACTTGTACCCCATACATTTATATGAAAAAAAGACAAACTTATGATAACACTAAATTTAATATTTTATCTGAGGGAAAAAATAATTCGTTAAACACACAGCACTCAAAACCAGATATAGGTTCAGAGAGATCTCATCTCCTAATTGCAGTGAATATTTATAGGCAGAAAGTAGAGTTAAGTATAGAAACAACTGGTTAAAGCTAGGCATTTGACTTATTTGGAAATGATCTGAACAATTGGCAGCTTGTGATTGGCTGAAACTTGGCTGCTAATGATTGGCTGAGACCCACATATGTGTTACAAAAATTGGATTCCTATATCAGGTTTCAGCTTGTTTATGTACTAACTGAAGTTGCAGTTTGACAGATAGAAACTTAGTCAAGAGACGGCCTCAAGCCGATGGCCTCTTGTTTATGTAATTTAACAAGCTGAAAATGAAAGCAACTAATTTTGCTTTGATAATTGAATATAGTGACTCTAGAGTATCACTAGGACCTATGTCAAAATTTATCTGAATAAGAAATAAGTGTTTATAGAGCCACCAAAATTATGGACTTATTCTTATTGTCATATACCTTAGCATATATTGATTTAAAAAATTGCCATATTTTACAAATTTTATTCCATATTCTTTAGGTCCAGTTTACATTGTTGGATTTGGTTTCCTTAATTATAACAAAGTTTATTTTCTACTGTACAAAAATAGAATTAACCAACATTGTAAGAAGATGTTTTATAAATAATTAGTATTGATATATAGTCAAATCTGTCTACTTAAATAAACAAGCAAACTAATGCAAGGAAATTTTCCAAATTGGCAAAGTAAAAAATATAAAACACAGTCAAAGATAAATATTATGGCTTCTGACTTTTAAGGCAGATAGGATTTTCATATGTATTACTTCAAATTAAATTAATGTTATGAGTGGAAAATTGGCGGGGAGAGAGAGAAAGAAGGTCAGGGAATAAGAAGACAGAAAGAGACAAAAACTAACAGCATAAAGAGCTGTTTTAATAAGATGGACCACATGATGATTTATCCATATATTCGTCATATTTATAAATTTATCATTGACTTCTATAGTCATGAAGAAATGAGAAAACAATTGATTTTATTTAATATGCATGAAAATAAAGTGCGCTTTTTATCAAAAATAAAGGAAATATATATGTACATCTAGAAAATGCATGGTCATAATCATAAAGAAAATTTTTCATGATATATTTAGGTGCAAATTACTATTAACTTGCAATAGTGAAAAACTGAAATCATCAAATAGGTTAAAGGAATGTCTGACACCTTTGTAGGCTGTTGAGAACACAGTAAACAATATTCAGTTCAAAATATGAATACTGTTATATAATTTCTGTTGAATCCATTTTGTTGCTACCAAGTAAATTGAATTACATATGTAAAAAAGTTTTCAGACTATTAAAGTGACTTGCTAGGATGCTCATTAAAATGGAAAGTCAAAATAAATTAGACGACATTTAAACTCTTTCCATCAATTTTTTTATAATTAGGTCTTAAAAGCTAAAAATTAAGAAGCTTTGGATCAGAGGTGAAGAAGCTATTATTGTTGTCCTTGATTAAGTTTAAAAACATGCATTGGAGTCAGGAATAAAAGCTCTGAGCCTCTTTCTGAGTCATTAATTATTCTCATAGCCTAATAAATATTTCCTATGGAAATAAAACAAATTGGATGTCAATTCAGCATTTCACATGTAAAAGAGGCGTTGGTAATTAAATAAGTGAGATTCTCTATAAAACAATAGTTTTGTTAACAGGGAGTATGGAAGATTCAAGTTGTTTTATTGGAATTAACTGAGGTTGACATTATTATTCTTATGAATTTAGACAGTTATTTCCACAATACAAATATGGTTGAATTACATATTTAATTATTTGACTTTGCAAGTTCTTTGTATATTGCACTTAAATTCTGATACTGTATCAAAAAAATTTGAAAGAGTTTGTAATATATTGATTTATATAGCATTGATCAAAATGGACAGTAACACCCCATAGAAAGTAACAAACAAAAAAACTCTAAGAAATCCAAGATTAGAAATGAAATTACATTTTTAAAGTTCATTATTGAAAAGCTGCCGAAATTTTTCAAAACTTAATTTGGTATGATAAAAACCATTTTTTAGTCTAAAACAAAAATTAGCCTATTTCAAAATGGAAATCCACTTTCTGGTAAAACTAGTCTTCCATTTATTTTATTATTTTCCTGGACACACACTTGGATATTGTATTTAGTGACTTCTTTAATATGGTACTTTGTATCTGTATCTGGTCATTATTTTATAATCTCCTTGAAAATTAGTTACTTGGAAAATTAGATTCTTGGAACCTAATTGCTAAAAATTATAGTTAGGGAATTCTACACAACTAATTAGTTGCTACAGTTCAGCAAATTAAAATATTTAAATTAAATGAATAATTATGTTAAATTTCCTAAATCAAAATAATAAATAGAAAGTTAATTTTCCACATGCAACTTTTACATCTTACATTTAGTAGCCACCTGATTTTGAAAACATGAAAAAAGTATTATTACTTGTAAATGTGTTTTTGATTTTTAGATTCCTAGGTCAAAACAGCCGTTACCATTTTGAACAAAACATATCAATTAATTACATTCATATTTTTCATCAGACATATTTACATGTAGTGTACCTCTTGTTTCAATGAACACAACTAATTTGTATTAATTGTCTTGGGTTGCTATAAATCTGCAAAACAAACTGGATGGCTTAAAGAAAAGAAATTTATTGTCTCACATTTCTGGAGGCTAGAAATGTCAAGGGGTAAAAAAGGTTAGTCCCTTCTGAGGTCTGTGAGAAACTGTTCCTTGCATCTCTGCTAGCTTCTGGTGGTGTGCTGGCATCTTTGACATTCTTCGGCTTGTAGATGCATTACTGTTACATCTGCTTTCATGTTCATATGGAATTCTTTCTGTGTCCCTTTGTCCAAATTTCCTTCTTTTTAAAAAAGACACAGTTATATTGAATTATAGAATTCATCGTCTGCAAAACTCTATTTCCAAATAAGATCATATTCATAGTTACTGGGCTTAGGACTTCAACTCGTTTTAGAGGTAAGCAATTTAACCCATAACTATTCAAAATGGCCAACCGATAACTATTCAAAATGACCAATCAATCTGAATTTTTCCCCACATCCGTAGGAACTGTGGGGAAAAGTAAAAAAAAAAAAGTGTGGTCTTATCATTTATATTTATTTATTTATCTATTTATTTATGAGACAGAGTCTTATTCTGTGCTTCAGGTTGGAGTGCAGTGGCGAGCTCAGCTTACTGCAACCTCTGCCTCCTGAGTTAAAGTGATTCTCCTGCCTCAGTCTCCTGAGTAGCTGAGATTACAGGTGCATGCCACCACACCCAGCTATTTTTTGTATTTTTATTAGAGACAGGGTTTCACCATACCGACCAGGGTGGTCTTGAACTCCTGACCTCGTGATCTGCCTGCCTCAGCCTCCCAAAGGGCTGGGATTATAGGCGTGATCCACCCAGCCCGGCTGGTCTTACCATTTATTAAGTTGAAAGTAAAAAAAAAAAAAAAAGTGTCCGTCTGCATGCGAAATAAGCAATCAGATGTGCATAGTGACTTTAATTCAGAGAAAAGAAGAGGGTTGGTTGCTGCTTTGCCTCTATCTGTCTTAGTTAACCTCTGTGTTTACTTACGGATGAAATCCAGATAATGACGGCATCCGTCTTGTTATATTGATGTGAAAAATCAAATTCATTAATGTTTTTAGCAACATCCCTGGGATATAATAAAGGATTTATTAATAATAGCCATGGTAACAAAAATGATAATTAGCATTAACAGCAAATCCATGAGTACCAAATTTTATGTGTTGAAGTCATTAAACAAAAGTGATCAGGGTGCAGTGGCACATTTCACAAAGAATTAATAGTTAAAAGGGTCAATAAGTTGTGTTGACAGTTAAGAAAAACCAGCACATATCTAGAATCCAGCCACTCTACTTCCTTCTTTTCACAAGGCTTGCCTTGCTTTTAAGCACAGTAACCTATGAATCATGCTTACAAGTTAACAAAGTTTCCTAACATATCACTGCAGGCATATTCCCCTTGAACTATTGCTGCTGTTTATACACATCCAGTTTATTTGGATCACATAGATTCTTAGGTCTAATTGGATAAAAGATAAAATATCACTCACAATTATAAGGAAAAATGACTTTTTATGCATCAAAGAACAAAATTCAATGTGCTCTTCAATATAATGTTTAAATTAATTTTACCAATACTTTGAAAGAATAGTGAATATATTATAGATAAAAAAATAAACTAATCCACTAGCTTCTTTATCAGAACAGAATATTTCAATTTTTAATCTATTTTAATTTGTTTCTTTAACTCAGATATTTTATCTAATTACTATCAATTAAACTCTGGTCTATGGTCTTTAGAGGTACAATGAAAAATGTTTAAATAATTTAAGTTCACTTGTAAAATTGCAATAGGCCAGGGTAGATTTTAAACTTTAAATTCAATTTCAACATGGTCACAGACTATAAAAGAGAGCATAATGGAAGTGCTATGCCACTAGAGATGTTTTATTATTTATCATGAAATGTAAATGACATGCTGCACCACATCAGCATAAGCAATTCACAGAAACTGTATCATGGGCATAACAGTCATTCATTAGAGTAGATGTTTGATTAGCATTGAGAGGTGACAGTTTGTACTGCTCTGAAATATTATTTAATTTTTCTAACCACCAAGGTCATTCCAAATAGTGAACATTTTCAAAAGACTTGTTAGTACATAGTACAGACACTGTACTTAAAATTCATTTTATTCTATCTTTCCTTTGCACACATACCTCACGCTGAAGTTTTTCACAATGCTGGAATCAAACTCAGTAAACCATTCCTGGATCTAGGTTACATTCCTAAAATTTAAGAAGGCACACTGCTAGGACAACCGGGTTCACCCCAAATATGACATTGTTTTTGTGTATTCATCATATCCTCTAGTCTAGATGTCTATATTGTATGTATAATTTACATGTCTATATTTTAGAATTGATTTTGCTTTGGGAGAAAACACAGCAATAAAATATGTTAAGATATTAAGTATGTAATTATAATTGGTATTTTATTCGTATAAAATTAAAGATATACTTTACCACAAATTGCAGTGATTGTATTATCCCAATTGGCAACTCTGATTAACATTACTCTTTGTGGAAAACCAAATTAATAATTAGAAGGATTCTTAGAAAGCATCAATTTCGAGCAAAAATAAATGAGTGCTGTGGAGAAATATTCTAGTGAAGCAATTATGAGTCTTACTGAAGTAATTATACTCTTCCTGAGAACACCGTGTGTCTCTCTCTTGGACTTTGTTGAGTAAGTTGTTCACTTCTAACTTTTAAGGCTTCCATTTTCTCTGATTTACCCTAACGATATCTTTTAACTGCACATTAATATTTGAATCAGAGTTTAATAGGATAAGTTAAGCTCCCCCGTGTGGCATTATAATCACATTGTAATTGTCCTTCTTTGAGATTAAAATTAGATCCACTTGATTAGAGTTTTCAGAATTCAAGACTTAAAAATTTTCTTTATTTAGCCAGTCGAATGGATAACCACATTTGTATGTGGATTTTTAAAGTTTAAACTTCAGAAACCATTCATTGCCCATATAACAATGAAAATATTTGTCTACCGGATTCCAGATTGAATACAAAAATGCATTAGAATTACACAACCTTAAACACATTAGAAATTTCAGTGTATCCTAGGATATCATACCAAACCAAGAGCCCATCAAAAGGCAAAGACAAATAAATGGAAAAGAAAACAAGATTTTTGGAGGATATTACAACTGCTATGATGGTAAGATCTAAGGTATCCAGCATTTCGTAATAAAAGTCAAATTAGATAAACATAACTAATTTCTGAAACTACTTCATAACAAAAATTTTGATCCAATCATGTTTAGATTAGTAACGGAGCATCACACTCAGAAAATACATATGTATCAGAAAATTATTATTATTTGCAATTTTATATATTGAATTGACATATTACTAGATATGCTGTAGTTTTAGGACAGATTAATGAACATACATTCTCAATGCATCCAATGGGATCAACAGCAAAAATATTTTAAATTAAAACTATTTTCTTCACTCTTTGACCATTTTCTTAATGTCTAGAAAAAATTGTTTCTCATTTTTTTACAAAATTAAAATTGAACATCAAAGTTTTGTGAAATCTTGAATTCTATAAATCAGGTGATAAATACTATACGTTACATGCTCACGACAATGCACATGTCCAAATACACATTCTGTAATAGTTAATACGTGCCATTCTACAGTGGAAATTGTAGGCGTGTGCCGATGGAGCTCATGGGAAAGTCAGGTAAAATAGAAAAGTATTTTAAGTGTATTTAATATGACAAATTAGAGAGAGGATTCTACTATAGAGAAAAGTGAGGGTAATCCCTTTTGGTATAATATATTTGATCAATTATAGATAATGACAAATATTATAGTAGTTGAGGTTTTAAAAATTCTTCTTTAAATATTTCAAAGCAATAAAGAAGGTCTTCCCATATACATATGATGGATATATATATATGAGATGGACCTCTGTGCATCAACTTCCTGTGTTAAATGAACAATGAATGAAAATCATAAAGTCTACTGTTTTTGACTTCCAACGGTGCTGAAGAAAGTTTAAAAGTAGATGCAGTACAAAAATAATCTTTCTTAATTTGATACATCACATATCAAGTAGGATTAATAGGCTACTAGCCTTTGCATTTATTATAATGCTCTGACATTTCATCTATCATATTTGAGTTTCATCTAGAAGGTGTAAACAGCACATCTCCTTCAATTTATCTTGTGATATAGTATAAGATGGCAAGTTGCTATTTTGTTAATTAATTTATAAGACTTAAAATTATTGTAAATAGAAACAATAATGAAAGTTCAAGATCATTGACTGTGCTGAAATGAACCTGCATTCCAATAGCTGCTCCACCTCTCGCTATCAGTAAAGCTTTGAAGTTTGATAAACCAAAATGTTTTATTAAAATTTGTTTTTTAAGTATTTTGTCCTCAGGTTAGGACCTACCTATCAATTAAAAACCGTATGCCATATCCTTGGTGAAAAAAATGAATAGAATTTAAAGGAAGCTGATTTCATGTTTAAGTAATTCATTTTGTTTTTGTTCCACTAACTCCAACTTAGAAAACCTTTCAATAGATTCAGAATTAATAGAAGAAAATAGGAACAATAATGATACTTGCCTTCATCTATGGTGAATATTTTCAACTTTCTCTTTTTAATTTATTCATTTATTATCTCATATTTATTAAGCTTTTATTATGTGATAGGATAGACTATGACAATATACTGATAATGAAGGTCATACATGGTTAGGGAGACAGAATGACTGGAGGTGGTGGCACTGTGGGTCAGGTGTTCAGAAAAGACGTCTCAGAAAAGCTTACATTTGAGCAGAAACGTAAGTGGAATAGAGAGTTACATGAGACTATCTCCCACAAAAGTATTTGGAGCACAGGAAACATCCAGAGCAAAGCCATGGGGCAAAAGTATAATTGACATGTTAAAAGAGCCCATATGAGAGTGGGAAGAAGTTAGATTAGAGAGGTGGCTTGGTTTTGTTACCATAAATACTCTTTCAAAATATATCAGTCCAAATTACCTCTTCTGTGTATCAAATAATTTTCAATGACAGAGCTACTTTGGGATAAATAGGATTACACATAAGATATTCAAGAAGCAGACTGTTCTAAAATTGCTTAACCTAAGTACCTAAGTAATTTACCCATTCAGTCTTTCCAGTAAGCCTTAGAATTAATCTAATAGACAAAAATAAAACACAGTCAGATCCAGTCAGTAAGAAATGAACTTTGCGTCTTTCTTGAGCTAGGACTAGGCAAAAGTTGCATTCTATCTGAGTTTTGTGGTTTCAAAAATTACAAAAACTCAAGGGCAATCGTCACACTTCCCTCCACAAAACCATTTAGGAGTTTCCCATTGCTGGTATTTTCCTTCCCCTAGTTCCCCAATATCATCTCATGCACACTCACACTATTTTACAAGTACATTGAAAATACTAAGCTCAAATATTTATGATGCAACAATGTCCTGAAAAAAATAAAATGGAGAACACGTGTTTGAATAAAGTTGGGTTTATTGACTTGCTGCAATGAGGGTGAATGCACATCATGGGAATTGAATGGCTTTGATTTGAGAGTCTTTGAATATTTATTATAGTAATTTGTCTTGTGTTAGGGAATTTTTCATAGGTTCAAGAAACTAGGGCTTTGTTGTAGATTGGTTTTTATCAGGACCTGGAGATAACTCTATGATTGGGTATCCCAGCAGTGCGTATGTAGAAGCCTGGAAGAGTAACGTAAGGGCTAAAGCTGCCACGGATAAAGCAACAGCAGTGATTTTTATTAGACTGATGATGAAAACACTTGATCATTTTCGTAGTTTGGACATTTTTGCTGTTTTCTCTGTATTTGTACATGGATACAGAGTGGTCTTGTTTTCCTCTGATCCACTGAACTCACAGAGAAGCTTTGTCTGATGTTGATACTGAATTATTTACGAAGAAGAGCATCACGGGAAGTGCCATACAAACTCCGAGGAACACCAAGGCCTTGTAGAAATTGCAACACCAGCCCCAGGCCAGATCCTAGGTCTCAAAGTTACTTTTCTATTCCTTTAATGTGCATGTCGGTTTTGGGACAGAAATTTCCTGGGCTTATAAAAATCCCTCAACAACTTTCACTCCTATTTTCTAAAAGAGAATACATAAGATACACATTAAATGTTTGGAAGAAATCATTGAGGGGAAGACACCTGGGCCTGGAGATTTTGTGGAGATAGTCTTTTAATTACAGATTCATTTCTTAAATTCAGCATTAAAAATTCCTACATTTTATTTCTTCTTTCAGTTTTTAAGGGTTATGTATTTCTAAAATTTTTCTGTTACTTCTAAAGTTTCAAATTATTGGAAAAAATTTCTGCAAATATGTTATTTTATTTAGAATATGTTTTTGATATTTAGGGACATTTCCTTTTCACATTTGTGTTTTCTAATTTTTCTCACCTATAATTACTAACCTATAATTACTCTAAATGTTGATCAATGTTTTTAGTCTTTTCAAAAAATCAAAATTGGCTATATTTACTTGTATTTATCATATGTTTTTATTTTATTCCTTTGTCTCTCTAGGTTCAGTGGGTATGATTTCCAGCTTTTGGTTTAACTTCTTGAAATGAAATTACAGATTCTTTTATGTGACATTTTTTCTATCTTATGCATTAAAATTATAAATTTTCCTTTTGATTTATCACAAGTTCCAGTATAGTTTTAGTTACTTAACTCAGAGTATTTTATTACTCATATGGGATTTCTTTTTTGATTTTGAGGTATTAATAAATATATTGTTTAATTTTCAAGAAGTTAGTTTTTGTTCATTTACCATGTTATTAACTTCTGGCTTAATTTCTCTGTTGCCATGCACGATTCTATGACTTTTTTTTTGAGGCCTCAAATTTATTGAGCTCTCTCTTTCATTATGTGATTATGTGAACATGAATAGAATGTGTATTTTGCCACTGTCAGTTGTAATGCTGTATATGTCAAGGAGATAGCTTTTGTTAATTGTGAGTTTGTTAATTATATTGTTCAGAACTTCTATAAGTGCTGATTTTGGTTCTGTTGCCTTTAGGTATGATTGTTAGTATTTTCTATTTTAGTTTTGCTACGGTCTGAATATCTGTGCCCTTCCAAAATTTACACGTTGAAATCCTAATCTGCAATTTAAGAATATTAGGAGGTTGGGCCATCAGGAAGTGCTTAGATCAAGGGAGCGGAGCCTTCACGGTGAGCTGTTAGGTTTGGGAGATGAAGTTTCCTGGTCTCATAAAAACCCTCAACAACTTTCATTTCTACATGTACCTATTTGACTTTTTTCCTAAAATTTCAATTGATCTGCTGGTTTACTCCATGCGATACTGTATACGCAATTGTGTATAGAAAAAGCTGGTGAGAGCTCCCTCCTACATAAATAAGCAATTGCACTATTTAGCCTGCAACATTTTCTAAAAAATTAAATTGTCTTGATTCTATTTTGTAAATGGAAAGACAATCATTTATTTCTAAGCATAATGGAAAAAGATGAGTGCATTGTGCATTTTGATATATTTGAGTTCATTTTTACCACAATGTCATCCTTTTGACACAATTGGTTTTCTTGTAAGCATCTTAGTTCATGTGCATCTGAATGGTAAATAATACTGTATTTAAGTTTTATGTTTCAAGAATTGTGCAACAAAAGAAAGAAAGAAAATACAAAAATGGGCAATGTTATTAAAGTGATCAGAGAGAGACTCTTTCCACTATCTGGGGACACAGCAAGAAGACATCATCTCTAAACCAGAAAGCAGGCTCTCACCAGACACTAAACAGGTCTTAATCTTGGGCTTCTCAGCCTCAAGAACTGTGATAAATAAGTTTCTTTGGGAGGCCAAGGCGCATGGATCACGAGGTCAAGAGATCGAGACCATCCTGGTCAACATGGTGAAACCCCGTCTCTACTAAAAAATACAAAAATTAGCTGAGCATGGTGGTGCGTGCCTGTAGTCCCAGCTACTCGGGAGGCTGAGGCAGGAGAATTGCTTGAACCCAGGAGGCGGAGGTTGTGGTGAGCTGAGATTGCACCATTGCACTCCAGCCTGGGTAACGAGAATGAAACTCCGTCTCACAAAAAAAAAAAAAGTTTCTGCTGTTTATACGCTACCCATTTCATGGTAGTTTGATATCGCAAACTCAGGCTAAGTTAAGGTGTTTTTTTTGTGTGTGTGTGTGTTTTTTTTTTGCTTGTTTTGCAGTTGTTATAAGGTGTGTGAAACCTTTAATAAGGAATATTTTCTTGGTTGATTTGTTTTTTTCCCATCAAATGAACATTCTCTTTTGCTCTAGAAATGATTTGTGAATTACTGTTGACTTCATCAGCTTTGCTGCAAATAGTGACTTCTAAAGTAAATTTTTCTATTAATTATTTTTAAATATTTTGTGTTTTAATTTTTCAGTTGTGCATCTTGTAAGCTGCATATGCTTATTTTAGCAGTCAAAATCTTAGTTTTAAGATGAAAATTTTTAGTTCATTTACATTTAATGTAATGACAGGCATATTTGGTATTTATTCTACCACTTTTTATTGATTTTTATTTGTACCATCTAGATATTATATTTTCTTTCCTCTCTTGAGGTCTTTTTGATTAAACAAGTATTTTGTTATTTCCCAAATCATTAATTCATACTTGATTTATTAACATTTAATGCAAAATAGACTGTGGTTGATAGAATAAAAAGATGGCAATTATCAATTCATTTTCTTCTTTTACAAACTTAGAACTTGACAAATGTAGAGGTAAAGGTAGCCTGTCCTGTTACTTGCCTAGATTGTACAATGTACAAGAAACGACACTGCGCTGATTCCCAGACTAGATTTTAAGAGGATGGTGAGATTATGTTGTCCTCCTCTTGGATCCCTGAAATCTCATACAGGACATGGTATAAATATTATGTTTATAAGTGAGGAAAGCCTATGAGAAATTATCACAAAAATGTTGGCAAGTTCTACCCTAGGATATATGTTTAAAAATTAGAGGAGTTCTAATTTTGGTACAGTAATTAGCCAAATCCAAATGTGGAAAATAATTTCTCCAACAAACAGGAAAGTATAGTCTACTTGATGGACATCTAAATGAAATATTAGAAAGATTCCTGTATTCGGTGGCAGAGCAGAACCAGATAAGTCCTTATAGGCCCAGATAGAACTCCATACTGAACTCTTTATGTATCAAATTAAGTAATACAATAATTTGTGCTAAAATTTTTATATTGTCTGCAAGACATTGGTAAATAAGAAACCACACTAAAAAGCATAATCATGTATACAATTGTATCATGGAGATATTTTTAACTGTGACTTTTTGTTAATCTATAAATTCACGTAAGATGTAATTAATATCATACAGCCAGTTAAGCGCCTGGATTCAGAATTAAACTCATTGTTAAACAAATAGTTTAATAACTGCTTATACTACTTTTTCAAAAACTAGAATAGAATGTAAAACTTTAGTGGCACACAAGTTAAAAGCTAGAGTATATCTTAACATATTACCATTTTCTTTGTAACAATTCTAAAGCATTCATTTATATACTTGTTCACGTAACACAAAGCAATATAGTTTAGATTACGCATTCAAACCCTTCTTTTTTGTATTTTTAGCAAATATTTTAATTGAAATGTAATCATATATAATGAACACCAGTAATTTTTATTATTATTATGTAATATTAATAAAAGAAAAAATGTTTGCAATGTTTCAACATCTGTCTGTCTTCAGCTAATGCTGAAGAGTGAGTTCCACATTCAGGTTATTATTTTCACTTATATTTTATATTGAGGAAATATAAAATCTTCACTCACAACTTTGGGTTACTGGAAAAGGCAGAAGAGCGTGTTGATGGCATCAGAGAACTCTGGCTCTTCAACTTGCAATGGGTAATGTTATGGAAATGCTCCAGAATATTACAGAAATATTATAATACAGAATAACACAAAAATATTACAGAAATATATACTTATTTATGCTCTACTATAGAAGGACTATATAATTTCTGGATATTTATGTTATTTTTTTTCCTCTGATATCAAGTACTGGGAAAACCTTGTGCTGCCTTTTGGGTCACCATATAGTATTTTTGTAAAAAATCCTAAAATCTTATTCTATCACTAACGTGGTTTTGCTCACATGTGAAAGGTCTGAGTTTTGAAGCTATTGAATATATTCCTCAGATAAGACTCTTTACCAAATTATTTGAAATCATATTACATGTATCAATTTTCCAGTCACAGACTCATGTGAAAACGCAGTTTCATTTTTCTCTATTTTAATTTAGTTTTCTATTCTGAACTCTCATTCTTCCTAGTTGAGTATTTTTATCAATCACATTCACAAAAACTTAGCCTGATTCAGTGATTATTCAGTTATCTCAGGCTTGTAACTGAGTCATAATCAGGTATAAAACTCAGTTAGGCTTTTTTTTCCTTCTCCTTTCTTTCCTCTTTTATTTATTTATATATATATATATAATTAATATTGCACATTAATTTATATAGAAATTATTTGCAAAAAAGATATATATGTATATAAATTATTTGCAGAAAAGATTTATATATATATATGTGTATATATATAGAAATTATTTGCAGAAAAGATTTATAAATATGTGTATATATGATTAATATATTACTTAATACATCCTGCACAGAATTTGTAATCTTTCCTCCGAAACTTCTCTAACTGCAGTGCTATACCTACCATTTATTGAGAATTCCATTCTTCCAGTTATGCAGGCTAAACTGTCATTGTTTGTGTGTGTGTGTGTGTGTATGTGTGTGTATCTTTTCTGCAAATAATTTTGAGCACTTAAGACCCTGGAGTTATAGATGTTAACAAGACAGTTACAGACTTTAATTTTATGAGCTATATTATTTAGGAAAGGAGACAGACAGCAAATAAATAGATGAATGAATGAGACATATTCAGATAGTACACTAAATGCTATAAATAAAAATAAAAATGAAGATCATGTAAAATAGAGTGGGATCTATTTTGTAAATAGAACAAGGTTAGTGACAAGACATAATGAAAGGCGATAAGAGTTAAGTGTAATTCTTACATTTTCATAAGAGCTTTAATGATCAGTTATTGAGACTGGAAAGAGCGAAAGAGCAGTTGAAGGCATGTTGTGGAGGAGAATCAAGAATTCTGTTTCCAAGGCTTAACAGTCATTGAATTATTTTATTTTTTTGAGATATTTTATTGTGCAACTAATAGAGCCACAGTGCCTTTTTATTGGTTTGATTTAGGTGTGGTCAACAGAGAGAAAAACTGAAAAAGAAGCAAAGCTTTCTAACTAATTATTAATTAACAAGTAGGAAGAAATAATGATCATGAAGGAGTAAGTGAAATTTGGTGAACTGTACTGGTTAAGCTTTCTCTTTTTAGCTGCTATTAAAAGAAAGTAAAGAAAATTATTTAATTAACATAGAAGCATCTTTTTCTCCCACACGAAATTAAGTCAATGGGAGAGCAACGCAGGTCTGGCCTTGCACTTTTAATACGTTAGCAAGGGTCCGATTTCCCTCAGACCTTCTACTGCCTCACTTCTTTTGCGTGGCTGTCCGTACTCAACGCGGCCTCCAGGGGGCATGCAATCAAAATAGAATCATCGTTTTTGGACTCACGTTTGTGCTCCTGGCAGGAATTAAAAAAATGTGAAGGGGACAAAATAATGGCAACCATATAGTCTTAGAAACTAAGGAATCAAGATTTTCTAGTAAGGTAGACTGGTGCCATCAATGAACTACGAAAGCTCACTACTGCAGCTCTTACATTTCTACTCAATGTACAATAAGTACTTATTATTTTATACATCAAATATGCTTTTCAAACAAACATTTAATATATATTATTTGATTAAGATATTATTTAATACATCCTGCACATAATTTGTCATCTTTCCTCCCAAACTTCTCTAATTGCAGTGCTACACCCACCATTTATTGAGAATTCCATTCTTTCCGTTATGCAGGCTAAAAAGTCAGGAGTTATTTTTTTCCTCACCTACTAGCTCTAGTGTTTATGTTCTGTTGTTTCAACTTCAAAAGATTTCCAGATTCCAACTACTTCTCATGACTTCCAAGGCATATTCCCTTGCCTAAACCACATTTGGATTTTATAATAGGATTCTAACTGTTTTTTCATTTTTTTCCTCTAATTCTCAACATAGTAGTCTGTGCTACTCCTTTAAAATTAAAGCTTAGATTACATCATTCCATTACCACTCTGATTTTGTCGTTTACTATCTTTCCCTTAACCATTCTTCTGTCAGCTTCTGTCCTTGCAGTTTCTTCAACAGACCCTCAAGGATACTCTTGGCCAAAGACCTTTGCACTGGCTAGTCTTTCTACTTGAAATTATCTTACTTCAGATAGCCTATGGTTTGTTCTCCACATGCCTCAACTCTTGGATCAAATTTTAATGACCTAGCAAGGCTTTTCTCTGGCTGGCCACCCTATTAGAAATTGTAACATTCTGTCGTGGTGTGAACATTTGTGCCCTGCAATATTCATATGTTGAAATCTTAACCTTCAAAGTGATGGCATTAGGAGGTGGAGTCTTTGGAAATTGGAACTTTTGGGAGGTTCGAGGGTGGAGCCCCATATAAATGCGAGTAGTGCCCTTATAAAAGAGCCCCAGAGAGCTCTTTCACTCTCTGTATCTCACAAGAGGAGGATACAAAGAGACATTAGCAGTCTGGAAGACAGCTGTCACCAGAACCAATCATACTGGCACCCTGAACTCAGACTCCCAGCCTCCATAACTCTGGGGAATGAATTTCTGCTGTTGTTAGGCACCTTATTTTATCGTACTTTGTAATTGCAGCCTGGACTGACTATGGTACATGCAGTTCTCCTATGGTATCCTCAATTCTTTTCCCTTTATTTATTTTTATTCATTCTATATACATCAGCATTAAATATATTAAAATTCAGTTATTTGTCCAGTTTTGTGCATATCTATCAACTAGGAAGTAAGCTTTTACAGCAGGAGTTGTTTTGTGTGCCAGGACTCTAGTACCTACAAGATTACTTATCACATAATAAGTGTTAATTAGTTGATGAATAAATAGATAAATGAATAGAATGTGAATAATTAAAGGATAAGGTGAGTGGATCTTGGGTAACAGTTACCAATCAATACTGCAACTGGAAAATGCTTTTGAGATGCCTGTTAAACATTTGGACACTTATGTTGAAAATGAGGAGCTACAGCTCAAGGGAAAAAATTGGAGTGGCAATATTTTAGTGTGTGGATGGTGTCCAGAATAATCAAGAGAAATAGGATGCTCTAGTGAATTCTGGTAAAGGCAGAAAATTTACTTTAAAATAAATTCTAAATTTACAGAGAGCTCCATGACCCTTGAGCATTTTATTTAAAATATATCTATATATGCCAAGTGTAGTGGCTCATGCCTGTAATCCCAGTAGTTTGGGAGGCCGAGGTGGGTAGATTACTTGAGGCCAGGAGTTTGAGACCAGCCTGGCCAACATGGTGAAATCCTGTCACTACTAAAAATATAAAAATGACGCAGGCTGGTGATGCACACCTGTAATTCCAGCTATTTGGGGGGCTGAGGTATGATAATGGCTTTAACCCAGGAGACAGAGGTTGCAGTGAGCCAGAATTACACCACTGCACTCCAGCTTGGTGACCAGAGTGAGACACCATCTCAATAAAATAAAATAAAATAATAAAATAAAATAAATCTAACAGAATGAACCAAATTATCAAACATATACTATATACACGTATATATTATTTGTGTTAAATTTTTTCCTGTAGACAGAAGAGCTTGAATCAGATTATAAGTAAATTATTTTTCTAATCCACAAGTTTGTATCTCTGATAAAAACAAAATAAAATTATTCTCTACTACCTGGTACTGAAATAATTTAAATCTCTTAGAGATATGCTTTAAATTCTTTTTTTAAAAAGTAGGCGTTGTTATTCTTTATATATATATATATATATATATTTTACTGCACATTAGGTTCTGGGGTACATATGAAGAACATGCAGGATTGTTGCATAGGTACATACGTGGCAATGTGGTTTGCTGCCTCCATCCCCATCACCTATATCTGGCATTTCTCCCCATGTTATCCCTCCCCAACTCCCTACACCCCACTGTCCCTCCCCTCATCCTCCCACCACAGACTTCAGTGTGTGATGCTTCCCTCCCTGTGTCCACGTGTTCTCATTGTTCAACACCTGCCTATGAGTGAGAACATGCAGTGTTGATTTTCTGTTCTTGTGTCAATTTGCTGAGAATTATGGTTTCCAGGTTCATCCATGTCCCTAAAAAGGACACGAACTCATTGTTTTTTATGGCTGCATAGTATTCCATGGTGTATATGTGCCACATTGTCCCTGTCCAGTCTAGCATTGATGGGCATTTGTGTTGGTTCCAAGTCTTTGCTATTGTAAACAATGCTGCAATGAACCTACGTGTGCATGTGTCTTTATAACAGAATGATTTATAATTCTTTGGATATATACCCAGTAATGGGATTGCTGGGTCAAATGGAATTTCTATTTCTAGGTCCTTGAGGAATCACCACACTGTCTTCCACAATGGTTGAACTAATTTACACTCCCACCAACAATGTAAAAGTGTTCCTATTTCTCCATATCCTCTCCAGAATCTGTTGTCTCCAGATTTTTTAATGATCACCATTCTAACTGGCGATCATGTGGTTTTGATTTGCATTTCTCTAATGACCAGTGATGATGAGCATTTTTTCATGTGTTTGTTGGCCTCATATATGTCTTCTTTTGAAAAGTGTCTGTTCATATCCTTTGCCCACTTTTGAATGGGTTTGCTTGTTTTTTTCTTGTAGTTCTTCTGTTTTAGTTCTTTGAAGATTCTTGATTCTTGATATTACCCCTTTGTCAGATAGGTAGATTGCAAAAATTTTTTCCCATTCTGTTGGTTGCCGGTTCACTCTAATGGTTGTTTCTTTTGCTGTGCAGAAGCTCTGGAGTTTTATTAGATCCCATTTGTCTATTTTGGCTTTTGTTGCCAATGATTTTGGTGTTTTAGTCATGAAGTCCTTGCCTATGCCTATGTCCTGAACGGTATTGCCTAGGTTTTCTTTTAGTGTTTTTTTGGTGTTAGGTCTTATGTTTAAGTCTTTAGTCCATCTGGAGTTAATTTTAGAGAAACATTTTTGAATATTTTTTCTTTTGCATTATTTCAAAACTAATATATAGGAGAAAACACTTCAGAAAACAGAAATTTCTAGAATGCCACATAAAATGGTTTTATTTAGACATTCTAGTGACAGGATGCCTAAATTTATGTATATTATTTTGTTCCGCATTTAGTCATTTTACTTTTATCTTCTGTTCGTGGAACTTTTGATTTTAAATATCTCTTTCTCAAGGGAAACACTTTGAGATAATAAAAACTCTTAAACAACCAGAAAAGCTGACCACAGGGTTCTATATTTTCTTGTTTTAAGCTTGTCCCTTGTTTCTAGTCCTCAAAGGCATGAAATAGAGTTTTTATTTGATGTGCACATGTGTGTTTGTGCATGTGTGTTTCTTAACTCAAACACTACTTCTTGTGAGTCATAGTGCAGTTTGACACTGAAAATCAGTAACCTCCAGTTAAGTGATAATTTAAGCAGCAGAATATAAAAGGCTTATTTTGGGGCTTACATATTTTATCCTATAAAAATTCAGAATCTGTTACGAACTATTATGTTCAGAAATTCAGAGAAAGGAAAGAAGTTATTTTTAGTAATTTTATATTTAGATGTGAATCTGTCTTGGATAATGGAATCTCATTAAAAACTGGCAAATAATTTTAACTCTACATACATTTTTCCTTTTGTCCAAATAACTATTACCTTACATATAGGACTGTGTAATCAATCAGATTCAATGCAATGATATTATTGAACTATAAATTACCATAAGAATTGTTTTAAATGTGGTTTCTATGCAATAGAAACTAATAGAACTCTCCATAATGGGTCTTCTGGGGTGCTATTTTAAATACTGAAAAGGTAAATGCACTTAGACTGTTTTAAAGGCCAAATAAATTATATATGTGTTCACTTGGGACATCAACTTGAAATATTTGTTCAAATTCAAATGAAATTCATAGAGAAAATTTTCCAGCTAGGCTCTACAGCGAAGAAATACAATTCAATGTTTTAAATCTACCTTCTTGGCAATCGTCCCATTATATTCTTATCATAATGCCATACTAAAAGTACACTCATGCATCACTTAACAGTGAGGATACATTCTGAGAAATATGCTATTAGGTGATTTTGTCATTGTATGAATATCATAGAATGTACCTAGACAAACCTAGATCATGTAGTCTACTACACACCTAGCATCTGTACTATAGCTTAAGGCTCCTGGGCTACAAACTTGTACAGCATGTCACTGTATTAAATAATATAAGTATCTGTAGCACAATGGTATTTGTGTAACTATACATATCCAAACATGGAAAAGTTATAGTAAAAAATACTGTAATTATTTTTACTTGATAATTTTATATTAATATAATACAAATAATATAAATTTATATCATCAATTGTTTAATTACAAATATTAAATTATGAATATAAATAATTTATTTTATATTTTACTGAAATATAAATTTATATTTTTTGTTATATACTATATTTTACTATAATATAAACACATATAATATTTATATTACATAAATGTTATACATAAATTTATATTATATATAATATTTATAAATTAATATTTAGATCTATAAAATGAATTTATGTTATTACAGTAAAATACTTTAATTATCATCTTATGGAACCGTTGTTGTGTGTGCTGTCCATCGCTGACCAAAATGTCAGTGCATGACTATAATGGAAAACAGTTGCATGTGAAGTGAGGAAAGTCAAACAGAAATTAAATACTTGAAAGGCCTTATATTTTTGGGCCGGTTAATAAGGATCATAATAAAAATTTTCACTTTGTTTATTTAATATTATATGTTAACATATCATTGATGTGTTCTGGAACAATAAAAATAAACTATATTTTAGATTAGTGGGGGAAAAAAAGGTGAGAATAAAACTTTATTCAATTAAAAGAAGGCAATATATAATGGGAAAATAAGAGCAACAATAAAACTTTAAAAAAAAATGTTGGTAGAACTGTATTCAAATATATGCATAATAGATCCTAAAATATGTACATGCTATATATTATCTACTGAAAAGTAGATTTGTAAGAGTAGATTAAAATATGACCCTAATCCAATAATCTTCTGTTTTTAAAAAATGCACCAATAAAATACTGATAAAAAGGGATAATATAATAGGAAGATTTGATTTACAGCAATTGAATTGATAAATCAAGAATTGGAGAATTATCTCTGTAAAGGATCATATGATAAATATTTTAGGTTTAGCAGGTTTAAATCTGTTTTAAACTTCTCAACTCTGTTGTTGTAGGATTAAAGCAGGAATCGACTTATCTGTGTTAAAATAAAATTTTACACATGGAAACAGTCCAATGGCAAGATTAGATGACCTGAATAGCCCTAATTGTTAAAATAGTTAAATTGTTGGATTAAAAAAATGTTGATTTTTTAAAACTGAACAAACATATTATTTAAAAAGTAAGCAAAGTTTTGAACAGATAGCCCACCAAAGAATACATATGCATTGCAACTTAAGTACATGAAAAGATGCCCAATGTCATTAGACAGTAGGCAAATGAAAATTAAACCCTGATAGATCCCTACATTATGAAGATGGCTGAAATTTAAAAGACTGGCCGTATCTAGTATTAGCAAGCGAAGGAATGTATTCTCTTCCTGAGTCCACAAGGGGGCGTAGTTTCCATGGCAAGAACTTCCACTCATGTCTCCATCCGGGATCTTAGAGGTCTTTAACTTTTGCTAGCGGGAAGAAAATCAAAGGTCAGTCACTCCAGGGGAAATTTAAAGGAACCCCTTTCATAGGATGGAAAAATTGAATGGGGTGGGAATTTCTCCCAGATTAAAAGTCCCCTTCCCCCACCTCAGTGCAGACTCCGTGTCTGGATCCTCTCTCACAACACATGAGAGCTGCTCTCTATTTCTTTCTCCTTTTTCTCTCTCTCTGTTTAAATAAATCACTTTCTGCAAAACTCTTCGGGGTCCAATATTTACTTACCAGCACTTGGCGGGTTTCTTTCTCGCATTCTTGGGTGAGTGAGGTACCAAGAGCCTGGACCAACACAGCCCACCAGGGGTGGAGCTGAGCCTCCCCCAGGTGCTGGAACCCAATCTCACTAGGATGTGGAGGAACTGAAATCTTACACATTGCTGGTGAAAATACAAAATGGTACAATTACTTTGTAAAACAGTTTGACAGATTTTTAAAAATATATACTTTCTTCAGAATTTGGGGCATTCCAGTTTACTACTTCACTAGACTGTCATTTGTGTGTGTGTGTGGGGGGGGGTTCCCTATCTTTTCTGTAACCTGTGAATGTGAGACTTTATGTCATTTCTATCTAAAGGTTCTCTTTAAGAAATTCTATCTAGTCTCATAGATTTAAAATGCTATTTACAATGCTATAAATAGAAAAGTTTGCTCAGTTTCCTCAGCCTTAACTTTTCTTCCTACATCTAGTCTCTCTCTCTCTCTCTCTCTCTCTATATATATATATATATACACACACACCACACACGTTCTTAATAGGCATATAAAATTTACATGCTAAAATTAGAAACTTTAATTCCTGCCCACTGTCTTTACACACACACACACACACACACACTCCTCCCTGCTGTTCCCTTCAGTCTTCCTCATCACAGTAGTGTTCACTCCTCAACTCCTCAGCCTCTCAAGCAAAAACATGAGGCCCTATTAAGTCCCCTGTTCTGTCACACACATACCAAAATCAGTTAGGCCTGAAGAATTTATCAAAAGTTTGGTACACATACTAGGCTATCATCAAAGTTACTTTTTTATTGTTTACCACAGATTGTGATTAATTTCCAGTTGAGGGAATGATTATTATAAATAATATGGCAAAGATTATTTATAACAATGCTAACAATTGAACCGTAGCAGCAAAACCTCAATTTAATATATACAACTATATAATTTCTAATCTACAGCAAAATGCAGACATTATTCCTTTAACTAAATAATTTATTTAACTAAATTAATCAAAATCTTTGTTAGAGTTGAACATAAACAGTTTGTTCAACACTGAAAATATTTTCAGAGAATGTGGTAAAAGATTTGTTAATAACAAAAATGCAACCTTGATTACATATGTTCTGAAGCTATGCATATATTAATTAAAGGTATACATATTTCATAGATATAAAGTATTTCTAGCAGTTTGAATAAATAACTTACCGAAAACATATCTGTTTAGTATTAATTTTTTTAAATAATTAACTCATAAAATATGCACTATAATGATTATTTATTTACTTGATAGTTATTTACTTTATTGATTGATAGTTATTTACTTTATTTAGTTATTATGATAATTTAATTTAGGGGACATGATACTAGGAAGTATAACCAGAACTAAATTTCTCCCAAATGGAAAATTCCAAATTTTCTTAGGCATTTAGCATAATATTCTAATAATGTATAATGATTTCAAGTTGTACTCTAAAATTAAAACATGAATACTTTATGATTGCAATTCAAATGACTGCAGGGATGGAGGTTATAGAAGACCTCAGCAACTTGGACTTCTACTCACCGAGGCAGGCCTGGCTACAGCCACTGCCCAGTACCCCATCTACCAGCAACAGTATAAACACTAAATCCCTGAAAGGGCACTATTTCCTGGGGTAATTAGACAACGACCTGGTTTGCAACTGATTACATTGGATTCCTTCCATAACGGAAAGAGGAGTGTTTTGTTCTCAATGTAATGGATACTTACTATGAGTATGGATTTGCCTTCCCTATATGCAGTGCCTCTGTCAAACCTACCATTTGTTTACATACAAAATGCCTTCTCTACTGACATGATATTAACACACCATTGCTACCGATAAAGAAATTCATTTCACAGCAAATGAAATGTCCAACGGGCCTGTGACCATGGAATTCACTGGTGTTGCCACATTACCCACTGCCCCTGGAGCAGGTGGTTTGATAGAATGGTGGTAGATAGCCTTTTGAAATCTCAGGGCTTTGGGATAACATTCCTGCCTTCTGTGGAGAACTAAACAAGGGCCAGTACACAGCGGCCACTTTTGGCCTTTTTATGTAACAATTTCTTCTTCAGTTTCCAGCCTGCTGAGCTGCCAGCAAACTTTAGGCTCTGCCAGACCACATAACATCACATAAGCCGATTCATATATAAATATATACATTCTAAGGTTTGAATATGTCCCTTTCAAAATTCAGGCGTTGAAACTTCAATGGTCAATGTGATAGTATTAAGACGTGGAGCCTTTAACAGGTCATGAGGACTCCTCCCCTCACAAGCAAGACTAGGTGCCTTTATATAAGGGATTGACAGAAGGAACTACTCCTTCTGTCGTCCTTCTGCCTTCCGCCATGTGAAGTCAAAGGGATTCTTCCCCATTGGAGGTGGCAGCATTCAAGGTGCCATCTTGGAAGCAGAGACCAGATTTTCACCAGAAATAAGCTTGCGGGTGACTTGACCTTGGACTTCTTTGGCCTCCAGAAAGGTGTAGAATATATTTTCACTGTCTATAAATTATCCAGTCTCAGGTATTCCATTATAGCAGCAAAAAATAAACTTAAACTGTATATATTCTTAAATGATCTCTAAAGTCCCATTAACTTCCCTGGCTATAATTACATGTATAATAATTTCTCATGTTCACTGTGTCTAAATACACTAGGCTCTATCTTGCAACTTGAAAGCCTGCCAGGCCTACTCTTCCCGTGGGGATTTTGTACTTGTTACTTCTGCTAATTATACTTTTCCTACATCCATCTACCTGGCCCACATCCTCACTTTCTTCAGGTGCTACTCAAATGTGGCCATCTCATAAAGCCTTCTTTGAACATGCTCCCAACATGGATTTTCTTTCCTTGCTTTACATTTTATTGTTAACATTTATGACTGTTTTAATTAGTATACATTTTTCTAATTCATCTCATTTATTATGTATCGCCTTCATTAGACTATAAGCTTGAGAAGGGCTGAGATATTTGTCTCTTTTGTTATTTGCTATATCCTCAACCTTGAAAAGTGCCTGAAATATAGGAGTGGTTAAAATTGACAGACTTTTGGAGACAGAAAGTAAATTATTATTTTTTCCCTTATTTTTAAAAAATATGCACCCCAGTAGTATCTTAAATGCTATGCAATTGAGGGCTCTCCCCTTTGTGTGTGTGTGGAGAGTAGGGGTAAAAAGGTAACAACTATAATATTCTAGATTTCTGTCTTAACAGGATTAATAGGCCATTTTCTTTAAACAATAAATCAATTTTGCATGTCTCTTGCTTATTGTTCAACCAATTCTTATATTCTAAAAAATAGTGAGAATAATTATTGAACAAATTTTTTTTTCTACAATTGACAGATTTTTGTCAATATTGTGCTAGTGGTAAAATATTAGCACTTTAATTTTCTCTTAACCCATTTTCCATTTTCCCTGAAAACAGTCTTGCCTCTAATCCTAAAGTAACATCACACAACATCAAACATCATATACATTTCTTTCTTTTTTTTAATCTGATGGAGTTTCACTCTTGTTGCCTGGGCTGGAGTGCAATGGCACAATCTCAGCCAACTGCAATCTCCATGTCCCAGGTTCAAGTGATTCCTCTGCCTCAGCCTTCTGAGGAGGTGGGATGACAGGTGGCCGCCACGTACCTGGCTAATTTTTTTGTTTCTAGTAGAGACGGGGTTTCACCATGTTGACCAGGCTGTTCTCAAACTCCTGACCTTAAGTGATTCATCCACCTCGGCTTCCCAAAGTGCCTGCCTCTATTTCTTTTTAATTATGAGTGGAGAAAATGCTGTTTAGAAATAACTCCAAGAACAGTTAATATATTTTATTTTCTCATTGAAAATTAATCAGGTTTACTTCAACCTCAAAGAGTTTGTTTATGTAAAATTAAGTGAGTGCTGGCAGTGAACTGCACTTTTTTTCCCAAATGGTAAATGGGTTAAAAGGTATATTAATGTGAAATATGATTTATTCAAGTGTCAGTTCAGTGTCTTAAGCTTTCTTAATAAACCTTATGATCACCAGTGCCTAAGTGACTTGTGGTAGTAACTGAATCTCCAAAAGACAAAATGGTTCTACTCTGTACTGAAAGAGTTAAGATGTCTTCTCTACTGACTAACTTACTCCCAGAGAGTGACTTATTGGGTCTATTAACTTCAGCTAGATTACAAATGAACAAAAGGAATTGACCTGCCTTGTTTGAAATATATCCTAATCTGTTTTATTCAAGTGGAAAGCATGAAAGAGAGTTGTACATAATTTATAGATCCCAAATTATCTACATTTAATCAATAGCTATTGAGCACCTACTATGTGAAACACATGAGATAGTTACAGTGCAGAATATAACCGTGCAAAACAAATTGTCACATCGTGGTCGATTTACACAGCAGGGTTTATTCAATAGTCTTAGAAGTTCATATATTAGAAAAATATAAGCAAACATTACTTTCAAAATAAAGAGAAGAAGAAAAGAGACGAAACCAAAAGCACTGAACTATGTATAATGGGGAACATAATTACATGTAATACATTTAAATATCCTAAAATGTTATGATATGTTTATAATTGTGGTCTATTTATAACTATTCAGTGTTATGTACACTAAGATAACATATGACTTATGCTTTATCTTACCACATTAAAAATCTAGATAATTGAAAATCTTTTTAATGACATTTTATTTATCTCAAATTACAGGAATAATGAATAGCATTAGGTGAATTTATAACCATTTTTAATACAGAGAAATATTTTTAATGACTTTTGGGGACTCACAACAAAATAGGAATATACAGAGATTTCCCATATACACTTTGCCCCCAATACATGCATAAGTACCAGCATTATCAAGATCTCCCAGCAGAGTAACATACTCTTTACAATTGATGGATCTATACTGACACATCATCATTCAAATTCTGTAGTTTACAGTAGGGTTCACTCTTCAGGTACAGTCTATGAGTTTGGACAAAAGCATAATGACACGCATAAACAATTATAGTATCATACAGAGTATTTTCACTCCCCTAAAAATCCTTTATACTCCGCCTATTCAACCCTCCCATCTTCCCATCCCCCAACCTATGACAATACTGCCATTTACAACAATTGTAATTGTTGTAAACAATACTGCCAATACAACAATTGTCTTCATAGTTTTAACTTTTCCACAATATCATATACTTGGAAACACACAGTATGTAGACTTATTTCTATTGGTTTCTTTACCTTAGTGATATTCATCTAAGTTTTCACCACTAGCACAATATTGACAAAAATCTGTCAATTGTAGAAAAAAAAATGTGTTCAATAATTATTCTCACTATTTTTTAGAATATAAAATATAGCCCCAAGCTTCCAGGCACCACCACATTCCCCAGTGCCAGCCCAGCCAGGGAAGCTGCTGGTAGTGCACCTGATTCAGCTCTATCCTCACAGACACCCATGCCAGCACCTAGAGCTGCCGGCCCCATGGCAGTAGCCAGCGTGTCTGACTGCACAGTGGCCAAACCCCCGACTCACTCACACACCCATTGCCACTCCATGCTTGACTTGCAGTCTCCATTGGAGGAATGAGATACAGGTCCATAGCATGAGTTGAGCGCGGCCTGCCAGTCTGAATGGGTGGAATGAGCCCAACGGGCGCAAGCAAAACTCAGACAAAGGCACCACCAGCTGCACGTAGAATAGTGATACCCCAAAGATCCTGTAATTCTAACATCAACATTTTTGAACATGGATCGTAAAGGGTGTAAGGTATGTGTCTAGATTCATTTTTTTGCATGTGGACGCCCAGGTGTTCCAGTACCACTTGTTAAAAAGATTGTCTTTTCTGCGGTAAATTGTCATTGCTCCTTTCTCAAATATTAATTGACTATATTTATGCTGGGATCTTTATTACGTTAAATTGATCAATTTCTCTTTTTTCCATTACCACACTATCTTGATTATTGTAATTTTATAGTGAGTCTTGAAGTCAGGTAGTATCAGCCCTCCAATTTTGTTCTTCTCCTTCAGTATTGTGTTAGCTATTCTGAGTCTTATGCCTCTACATATGAACTTTGAAATAAATTTGTCAATATTTCTAAAATAATTAGCTGAATTATATTTGGAATTGTATTGCATTTATAGATCAAGTTGGGAAGAACTGATATCTTGATAATACTGAGTTTTACTACATATCATCATGAGCTATATTTCTATTTATTTTTTTAATTTGTCTCATCAGAGTTTTGTACTTTTCTTCATATGAATCTTCTACATATTTTGTTAGAGTTACCCCTAACTATTTCATTTTTTGGTGTGCTAATGTAAATGGCAGTGTGCTTTTAATTTCACATTCCTCATGTACATTGTTTGTTTACAAAAATGCAGTTTTCTATATATTAACCTTGTATCATTTAACATTACTATAATCTCCTACTATTTTAAGTCATTTTTGTCAATTCTTTGAGATTTCCATATAGATGATCCTGTCATCTGCAAACAAAGATAGTTTTACTTATTTCTTCCAAAAACTGTACATCTTTTATTTTATTTTTCTTATTATTTTATTAGCTAGAACTTTTTTTTTATTATACTTTAAGTTCTGGGGTACATGTGCAGATTGTACAGAATTGTTACATAGGTTTACACATGCTATGATAGGTTGCTTCATCCATCCTCTCATCATCTACATTAGGTATTTCTCCTAATGTTATCCCTCCCAATCCCCTCATCCCCTGCTATCCCTCCCCTAGCACCCCCACCCCGCAACAGGCCCAGGAGTGTGATGTGATCCTCCATGTGTCCATGTGTTCTCATTGTTCAACACCCACTTATGAGTAAGAACATGCAGCGTTTTGTTTTCTGTTCTTGTGTCAGTTTGCTGAAAATGATGGTTTTTAGCATAAACTCATCCTTTTTTTATGGTTGCATAGTATTCCATGGTGTATATGTGCCACATTTTCTTTATCCACTCTATATTTGATAGGCATTTCAATGTGGTTTTGATTTACATTTCTCTAATGACCAGTGATGATAAGCTTTTTTCATATGTTTGTTGGACTAATATATGTCTTCTTTTGAAAAGTGTCTGTTCATATCCTTCGCCCCCTTTTGAATGGGTTTTTTTGTTTTTTTCTTGTAAATCTGTTTTAGTTCTTTGTAGATTTTGGATATAAGTCCTTTGCCAGATGGGTAGACTGCAAAAAATGCTTTTTGCAATATCTGCAAATTTCAGAAGGCAAACTAGAAAAACTTTATGGCTGACCAAAAATATGAAAGGACTTTGAGTCATTCTTACAGGTTTGCCTTTGTTTCTGTAACAATTCAAGCTGCAAGATGAATGTTGATTTTAGTTTTTTCCCCTTATTTTCTTGCAAGCTATTTTCAAATAATTGAGTGGCTGCTTCCGTTATAATGCTTAGAGACTGACCAGCCCAACCACTATACTATTTTAGAGTTGCCTCTTTACATCAGGAAGATTTCTAACCAGAGCAGAAATGAGATTTCTATACCCTGGAGCTTCAGGATCTAACGCTGTATGCCTTTGAAAACCTTGTATACGTCTCTCGACAAATGCCTTGGGGTGCTCTCCCTCGTTCTGAATACATAATTCAACATTAGACAAATTTGCCTTGGGAGGGAGAGCCTCTGATATTGTCCCTACAGACTCTGAATATCAGCGTCTAGCTGGGCGATCTCCTCATTTGGAGGAGGGTCAGGGAGGGCTTCCGGCCATCTGTTCCCTCTGTGAAGGGAAGTTTTCCCCAGGAGGGTGTCTGGCCTGTCTAATAACTGCAGTTTGATCATGAGAGGGAAATACACCCCTTAGCAGCCAGTCAAGGTCTCTATGTGTGGGGTTACAGATGGCCACTGATCTCTCTAACAATTCTCTGAACTTGGTAGGTCCTTCTGAAAGTGGGGACAAAATAGCTTTGTAATTTAAAATATCTGTTGCAGTCCAGGGTACATGAATTCTTTGAGAAGGAAGTCCAGGATACATTTTCAGAGGGATTGCGTAGGGAGGTCTGGAGCTAATGGAGTCTGATTACAAAGCCCTGGGAAATAGGAGAGGTTTCAAGGCACAGCAAAACAAGCCTTGTTGAATGTCCTTGGAGCCTGTGCCAGATTTATTTCTTGCCAGTTAGTTCTTAAATAAATGACCTCAAAGCTTCAGGTTTTAAGACCAGGCCTGATTAGGGCTTTTAAGATCAGGAGGGTTTTTGTAAATCATCCAGGGAAAGAGAGATAAAAGAAGGCAGCTGGATGTCTAAGGAGTTTTTCTGGGGGTTGGAGGAGTGGAGGGATTTTGTTGAGGAGATAAAGGAGGAGGGAGAGGCTGAGGAGATAGGGCTGGATCTTTAGGAGTGGGGTTCAAATCAGGGGCCCGGAGACTGAGTAGATCCTCTGGTGAGTCAGGAACACGGAGTTGGGGACAAAGTGGGGTGTGAGTGGAGAAGAGGGATTTATAGTGGGAGTGGATTTCAACTTTTATTCTAGGTCTGCTTTTGTTCTTTAATTTTATTAAGGGAATTTTTAGGGCTAGTCATAATACTTCTCTGAGTTCTTTGTTCTGTCTGATCTTCCCATAAATTCAATAAGCCAATAGTTTAGAATAAGAGCTCTCTAAAATTGTGTGCAAATAAATTTCAAATAAAATTTGTCTTTCTAAGTCACAGGATCCATCTTCTGGTCATTGACAATTAGGATCTTCATTGGAGTATAGATTCCAATAGCGACTTAATCCAATGAGCCTTTTATGGAAAGACCATGAGGTAACTTTCCAGGCTTAGAATAAATCTTTACCAGGGATGCAAGGGGTGTTCCTGGAGTGGGTGCAGAAGATGCAGTCCCTATGATTAAAAAATTCATTCTCAGAGATAGATTAAGAAAGCAAAGACCTTGGCTGGTGTGGTGGCTCATGCCTGTAATCCCAGCATTTTGGGACACTGAGGCCATAGAATTGCTTGAGTCCAGGAGTTTGAGACCAGCCTGGACAACATAATGAGACCCCCATCTCTATAAAAAATTTAAAAATTAGCTGGCTGTGATGGCATGCTTGCAGTCTCAGCTACTTGAGAGGCTGAGGTGGAGGATCACTTGAGCCTGGGAAGTTGAGGCTGCCGTGAGCTGTGATCGTGCCACTGCTCTCCAGCCTGGACTACAGAGTGAGACCCTGTCTCAAAGGAAGAAAATGATTACAAAATAAATAAATTTTTCATAAGTTTTTAAAAATAAAAGAAAACAAATAATTTTGTGGCTATAGTGGGTTAAGGGTCTCTGGGGTGATGGGATTGCTCCTGGGATCACAGTCAAGAAGGGATTTAGCTGGGCCACATGGCTGCTTGCTGGATATGCAGTGGGGTCTGCAGTTGGTGGGTCTAGTATGAGAGTCCTAGGCGGGTGTGGATCCTGCATGGTGCCTGAGCCAATAGGATTGCTTCCGGGACCTTGGTCAGTGGGACTGGTGTTGAGACAAGGATCCACTTCAAGGTCTGCAGTTGGGTACACAGACAGCAGCCTTGTCACCAGGTGTGTGGATGCATGTGACTCCCACCAGTTCCCTGGATGGCCTCCTGCTGGGTTACTGCGTAGGTCACTAGACAGGCAGGATTGGCTCCAGACTGTGGCTGAGAGAGGCTAGAACCAAGTCACAGGGCTGCTTCAGGGTCCACAGCTGGGACTGATATCTGCAGGTCTGCCTCTGGAAATATGGATAGATATTGAGAAACATTAAGTTTACCTTGCCCCCATGGTTCCCTTGTCGAAGATACTTTTAGTTTGTAATCAGTGGTAGGCGGGTAACAGCTGCCTACCTGGTATATTCCTGAGTTATGTGTATATGTAGAACATCTGTGTATTAATAAGAATCACCTGTCAAAGAGCAAATAAATATGTGGATGAAAGTCTGCTCAGAGCCTTCAGTCTGGAGAGCTGTCAGCTCCGCAGGCTCTCAGGCTGTTGGTCCCCAGGATAGATCCACTTTGTTGTGCTATCTGGGTATCTGCCTCTTAATACCTTCAGCCCACCTGGGTGGGGGTCTCCCGACCGAGCTGGTTCTCGGTAGATAGGTGTGCCTCCTGCTGGGTTCCTGTGTGGGCATAACTGCTCCCAGACCATGACTGAGAGGTCTTTTTCAGGGACAGTTTCTGTTGGTTTATCTTTTTCCCTTGAATGGGCCATATTTTCCCTGTTTCTTTGTATGCCTTCTGATTTCTGATTGAAAACTGGACATTCAAATGTATTAATGTGATAACTCTGTATATCAGATTCTCCCTTTTCCCCAATATTTTCTGTTATTTATTTACTTGTTTATTTATTTAACTCTTGTAGGCTGTCTCTGTGCTGATGATTAGTCTGAGGTATAAACTCAGTCTTCTCAGGTGTTTACTAAGCCTGAGTCCCTTCCCCTGGGCATGTGTGGTGACTCTCTAATTTCCCCCATATGTATGGTTGCTATTGAGTGTACTATGCCTGGCTCCCAAAAAGGGGAAAAAGAGAAAAATGAGAGAGAAAGGCACTGACCCTTTAAATCTCCTGGAAATCACATCAGTGGGGGCGGGTGGATGGGAGGTGAGGTTTTTGTTTTGTTTTGGTTTTTGGTTTTTTGGTTTTTTTTTTTTTTTGACAGAATCTTGCTCTATTTCCCAGGCTGGAGTGCAGTGGCATGATCTTGGCTCACTGCAACCTCCAGGAGGTGAGGCTTTCAACAGTAGTGGGAGGTGTAACAACAATGGCTGCGAATTCATTTTCTGCAACTCTGTGATCAGTGATTACTGATCCAAGCACAGATTCCTGATATTGGAAGACAGAGTTCTTTTGGCCTACCCTGCTCCTGCAAGTTGTGTGCAAGCTGCTCCAGGAACATGTGCGCAGTTGTCTGCCATGGGGATAAAAAGTCAGGGGTGGGGAGCTGCTACTATGCTAAGAGCTTACATTGACTGAAATTAACTGCAACTCACCATTTAGGCTTCCCCTGAAGTTGCAAGCCTTCGACAGATTCCAGAGTTCCAAAATAGTTATGTCAGACAGATTATGTCAGTGTAACTGTTATATCTATGGGGAGATGGATTCCTGGTGCTTCCTACTCCACCACCTTCCCAGAATCCTCCTCTAGACAACATTTTTGTTTTTCACAGAGTTTCACTCTGTTGCCCAAGATGGAGTGCAGTGGTTCAATTATAGCTCACTGCAGCCTGCAACTCCTGGGCTCAAGTGATCCTCCACCTCAGCTTCCTGAGTAGCTGGGACGACAGGCAAATGCCACCACATCTGGCTAATTTTTTATTTTTTGTAGAGACAGGGTCTCACTGTGCTTCCCAGGCTGGTCTCAAGTGATCCTCCTGCCTTGGCCTCTCAAAGCACTGAGATACAAGTGGGAGCCACCATGCCTGGCCTTAGTCACCTAATTTTTTTAATGAAGTACAAAACAATTTCAATGGAGAAAGTACTGTCTTTTTAATAAATGATGCTGGATGTTCTCACTTATAAGTGGAAACTGAACAATAAGAACACATGGACACAGGGAGGGGAAAAACACACACTAGGGCTTGTGATGGAGGGGGGCGGGGACAGGGAGAGCATCGAGAAAAATAGTTAATGCATGCAGGGCTTAATACATAGATGATGGTTGATAGGTGCAGCAAACCACCGTGGCACACGTTTACTTATGTAACAAAACTGCACATCCTGCAGATGTATCCCCGAACTTAAAACAAAACAAAATAAGATAAAATAAAAATAAATGATGCCTGAACAATGGAATATCCATATAGAAAAACAAAACCAAAAACAAGACAAACTTCAACGTAACCTAACACTTTACATGAAAATCAATTCAAACAGATCATAGACCCATTGATAAAATATAAAATTATAAAACTTCTAGAAGAAAGCATAGGAGGAAATCTTTGTAACCTTAGGTTAGGCAAAGAGATTTAGATATGATACCCAAGGCATGATTATAACAGAAAATACTGATACATTGGACATTATAAAAATCAATTACAAGTACAGAAACAGTGTGCAGAAAAAGGTTAAATTCAGAGTATCTGTTCCTGGGATGGTCCATGTTCTTGTTCCATCCAATCTGGATGGCCAATCTAGTGTTTGCCTCTAAGGATGTGCCAGTCTGCCAACAAAACACTTAACATCTAGTGTATCTGGGCAGTCAGAAGAGATGAAAGCTGTAAGTCAGTAACCACCAGCAACTGTTGCAGGAGCACTGTACTCGGAGGAGAGAAACCTGTAAAGTACACAACAACACTAAGCAGAATGAGAGAAACGCCATGGGAAAACTGAGGAAGGAAGAGCAAGGGGTCTGAAAAAGGCTTCCCAGTGGGGCAGGCATCTGAGGTAAGTCTTGAAAGTAAGCTGAATGTTGATAGGCAAAAATAGACAAACACAGACAGATGGGAGAGGTTCACACAACACTCCCCCATCCTTTATAATTCCAAGAAAATAAAAGGAATACCCATCACTCTTACAATTATGCTCACAAGTGCATTCAGAAGAGGGGCAGGTCACCCAGTTGGAAAGGAAGTAGATAGAGTTTTCCATATGGTGATGCCAAAGCTTAGTCTTGCGGGGTGAGCAGGAACTAGCAAAAGAGAAGGAAAGGCAAGCCTCTGTAAAGACCCTGAACTTGGAGGCCCATGTTGGATCAACAAGAGAGCGAATACTCCCTGATTGTTTGACGTTTAGAGAGCCTGAGAACAGGACTTGTTTGGTACAGGCAAGGGGGACCCTGTCATAGAGAACTTGGAAAGACACGCTACAGAGTGAAGCCCTAATCCTGAACATCCTGGAGATCTAGGAAAGATTCCTAAGGAGGATTGTGACTTTTTTCTTTCTTTCTTTCTTTTGACAGGGTCTTGCTCTCTTGCCCAGGCTGGAGTACATTAGCGTGATCACGGCTCACTACAGCCTCAATCTCTCAGACTCAAGCCATTCTCCCGTCTCAGCCTCCTGAGTAGCTGGGACCACAAATGCACGCCACCATGCCCACTAATATCTTGTATTTTTTGTAGAGACGGGGACTCACTATGTGCTCAGGCTGGTCTTGAACTTCTGGGCTCAAACGATCCACCCATCTCAGCCTCCCAAAGTGCTAGGATTACAGGTGTGAGCCACTGTGCCTGGCTGACGGTGATATATTTCTTAATCCATAGCCCATTGGAAAGATAACCTTGGAGGGAAACTGGATTAGCGATCCACATCTCAGAGACAGGAGTTCATTATGATGTAAAATATGAGAAACCTGAACTAGGGCTATGGAATTGGGAATGAAAGAAAAACAGCAGTAAAGAGACAGGAGACACTAGAGAAGTAGGTTTGAAGTCAGAAGTGAGGAGGATCTAAAAGCTGTTGATGATGCATCTGCGAGGGCCACAACAATGGCTGCTGCTTCATTTTCTGCAATTTCATGATCAGAAACAATGCTCAGTGATAGGGGCACAGATCCCTAATATTGTAACAATTCAAAGGAAAATAACTCAAAGGAAAGCTAAAACACACCTCAGCTTGGATAGTGCAAGTACTATTTATCAACTTTCACAGCCACAGACAGGTAACACTTTCTTTAGAGTGACAGAGCAGGAGCATTATCATTTGGAAAAACGCTGCCACTTTAAGTTCCAGTTGCCTTTCCAGCTTCACTCATTTCAAGGAAATCATTTCTTTTCTAACAATAAGCAGCCAGAAACAGCAGACAGTAAAACACAGATAAGAGAGCTTGGGCACAGAGGGAGGAGCCGGGGAAGTTTCCTGGGTAACCGCCAAGCTTCACCCTCATACAATGGGCCCCAGTAAAGCAGTGGGCCTTAATAAGCACATTCCTTTCCCGTCAGGTGCACTAAGATAAGGAAGCTAAAAGCAGACTCGGGTGATATGCCTGCAGCTGCAGGAAGATGTATGTGAACAAACACAACTCTCCCTCCCAGATAAGCACAACAAAGAGACACAAAACCAGTCCAAGGCTCTGATAAACTCTCCCACCCTGAATCCTTAAAAACTCTTAGTCTGACAACAAAAAAAGAAAATTTCAGGCCACTATCCCTGATGAACAGCAATGCGAAAATCCTCAATAAAATACTAGTGAACAGAATCCAGCAGAACATCAAAAACCTTATCCACCACAATCAAGTCGACTTCATCCCTAGGATGCAAGGCTGGCTCAACATACGCAAATCAATAAACATAATCCATCACATAAACTGAACCAATGACAAAAACCACATGATTATCTCAATAGATGCAGAAAAGGCCTTTGATAAAATTCAACACCCCTTCATGCCAAAAACTCTCAATAAACTAGGTATTGATGGAACATATCTCAAAATAATAAGAGCTATTTATGACAAACTCATAGCCAATATTGTACTGAATGGGCAAAATCTGGAAGCATTCTCTTTGAAAACTGGCACAAGACAAGGATGCCCTCTCTTACCTCTCCTATTAAACATAATATTGGAAGTTCTGGCCAGGGCAATCAGGCAAGAGAAAGAAATAATGGGTATTCAAATAAGATGAGAGGAAGTCAAATTGTCTCTGTTTGCAGATGACATGATTGTATATTTAGAAAACTCCATTAAAGCCCAAAAACCTCTTAAGCTGATAAACAACTTCAGCAAAGTCTCAGCATACAAAATCAATGTGCAAAAATCACAAGCATTCCTATACACACCAACAATAGACAAACACAGAGCCAAACCATGAGTGAACTCCCATTCACAATTGATACACAGTGAATAAAATACGTAGGAATACAACTTACAAGGGATGTGAAGGACCTCTTCAAGGCAAACTACAAACCACTGCTCAAGGAAATAACAGGGGACACAAACAAATGGAAAAAAATTCCATGCTCATGGATAGGAAGAATTGACATCATGAAAATGGCCACACTACCCAAAGTAATTTATACATTCAATGCTATTCCCATCAAGCTACCATTGACTTTCTTCAAAGAACTAGAAAAAACCACTTTAAATTTCTTATGGAACCAAAAAAGAGCCCGTACAGCCGAGACAACCCTAAGCAAAAAGAACTAAGTTGGAGGCATCATGCTACCTGACTTCAAACTATACTACAAGGCTACAGTAACCAAAACAGCATGATACTGGTATTAAAACAGATATATAGACCAATGGAACAAAACAGAGGCCTCAGAAATAACACCACACTTCTACAACCATCTGATCTTTGACAAACCTGACAAAAACAAGACATGGGGAAAGGATCCCCATTTAATAAATGGCTCTGGGAAAACTGGCTAGCCATATGCAGAAAACTGAAACTGGACCCCTTCCTTACACCTTTTACAAAAATTAACTCAAGATGGATTAAAGGCTTAAATGTAAAACCTAAAACCATAAAAACCCTAGAAGAAAACCTAGGCAACACCATTCAGGACATAGGCATGGGCAAAGAGTTCATGACTAAAACATCAAAAGCAATTGCAACAAAAGCCAAAATTGACAAATGGGATCTAATTAAACTAAAGAAAGAGCTTCTGCACAGCAAAAGAAACTATCATCAGAGTGAACAGGCAATCTACAGAATGGGAGAAAATTTTTGCACTCTACCCATCTGACAAAGGTCTAGTATCTAGAATCTACAAGGAACTTAAGCAAATTTACAAGAAAAAACAACCCCATCAAAAAGTGGGTGAAGCATATGAACAGGCACTTCTCAAAAGAAGACATTTATGTGGCCAACAGACATATGAAAAAAGGCTCATCATCACTGGTCATTAGAGAAATGCAAATCAAAACCACAATGAGATACCATCTCACACCAGTTAGAGTGGCAATCATTAAAAAGTCAGGAGATAACAGGTGCTGGTGAGGATGTGGAGAAATAGGAACACTTTTACACTGTTGGTGGGAGTGTAAATTAGTTCAACCATTGTGGAAGACAGTGTGGGGATTCCTCAAGGATCTAGAACTAGAAATAACATTTGACCCAGCAATCCCATTACTGGGTAGATACCCAAAGGATTATAAATCATTCTTTTATAAAGACACATGCACATGTATGTTTATTGCAGCACTATTTACAATAGCAAAGACTTGGAACCAACCCAAACGCCCATCAATGATAGACTGGATAAAGAAAATGTGGCATATATACACCATGGAATACTATGCAGCCATAAAAAAGGATGAGTTCGTGTCCTTTGCAGGGACGTGGATGAAGCTGGAAACCATTATTCTCAGCAAGCTAACACCAGAACAGAAAACCAAACACTGCATGTTCTCACCCATAAGTGGGAGTTGAACAATGAGAACACATGGACACAGGGAGGGGAACATCACACACTGGGGCCTGTTGGGGGGTGGTGGGCAAGGGGAGGGAGAACATTAGGACAAATACCTAACGCTTAAAACCGAGTTGACGGGTTGACAGGTGCAGCAAACTACCATGGCAATGTATACCTATGTAACAAACCTGCACGTTCTGCACATGTACCCCAGAACTTAAAGTAAAAAAGTTTTTAAAAAGCAATGCTTTTCTATTTTTTTTTCTAAAGGCCCTGATGAACCTTTCTTTGTAATCATGTAGACTTTTATCATAAGCATTGAAAGAAAATTATCCTATGTATGGCCTTATAGTCTTAGTTCCTGAACAAAAACAAAACAAAATGAAAAAATAAAAAAATTAAAAAAAACCTCTTAGTCTGTAAGAGAGAGTGCCTCTGTCCTAACTCGGCCAGAAGTCCCGTTCTGGTTTATTTTCCAAAATAAACCTGTCTTTAACTGCTGAGCCGCTTTTGGTGTTTCTTTCCTCTTTCTTTAATTCTTACATAGAGCTAGCTCACAGTGTACTTCTGAGTTCAGCTTGGATTTTTCACTTGACGCTCCAATCCCTAAACTGAGTTTGATACAAGCTGTGAGGATTTAGATTTAGCTGGGGACAATCTCATGAGACACCAGGCTTGAATGAGGGAAAGTAGCTTCTTAACAAAGATCTTAACATTTGTTGAATGTTGACTTCGTCAATGGTTAGTTAAATGTAACTTTGGTGTAAATTACAGCATTTATTTGCTTTTATCTGTAAGAAATAATATGGAGCCATATAGATTACAGTAATTTGCCATTTTGCAAAAGCACCAGAGAGTCAGTGTCCCTGATACATTGCTACTGGACATCTCCCGTGTGCCAGGCAATAAACTGGGCACTAGGTGATGAAGACCGACATTGTCCCTGCCCTCATTTCTAGTGGGGAAGACAGACAGAAAACAGTTGTGAGAGGTTCAGGCAACACCTAAATTTTCTTCTTAATTTCAAGATTAAAATAAAACGAACAGCCCTCGCTATATTATATTTATGTCCATAAGTTCATTCAGAAGAGAGGCCGGACACCCAGATGGAAAAGAAGCCAAGAGAGCTTCCCAGACAGAGATGCCAAGGCAGAGGCTTGAAGGGTCAGTGGGAATTAGCAGAGCAGCATGGTTATAATCTTCCACAGTGATAACCCTTTTTTTTCTATTTTACCATTTGTTCTAACATATTTTCTTTGTATTTATTTTACACCATTTTTCTTAACTGTATATAAGATTAGAATTTTTATATTCATTGTGAATTGAATCATTATGAAAGGGCCCTCTCAATTCCAATGAATACTTTTTGCCTTAGTCTTTTCAGTTTGATGGTAATATCACTGACCTTGCTTTATTTTGATTAGCATGGGCCTGGCAAATTTTCTTCCATGACTTTATTTCAAAATGTTCTGTATTCCTATGATTTGCTAGGTTTGGCATGAACAGTAAATGACTGGATTTGTTAATTTTCATACAAAATGACAACCATTAACTGGAGCGTTTACTCCATCAGCAATTTTTTTGGGTCTCTTTTGTAATTTGAACTAAAGCAATTGCTATTCATATTTGCTAATTCTCTCATAAGCACCAGATTTTATTTATTTTTTTTTTATTTTTATTTTTTTGAGATGGAGTCTCCCTCTGTTACCCAGGTTGGAGTGCAACAGCGTGATCTCAGCTTACTGCAACCTCCACCTCCTGGGTTCAGGCGATTCTCCTGCCTTAGCCTCCCACCCCTAGTAGCTGGGCTTTCAGGTGCCTGCCACCATGCCCAGCTAATTTTTTTTTTTTTTTTTTTTGTATTTTTAGTAGAGATGGGGTTTCACCATGTTGGCCGGGCTGGTCTCAAACTCCTGACCTCAGGTGATACTGTCTTGTTCAAGACGCCTATTCTTCCTGTGTGTGTTCTTGCTCCCTTCATTGCCAAGAGTAGTGATTTCTTTGCATGTGTGCATATATATAATGCACACAGGAACGTGTACATATATATGTATATATTTTGAGATGGAGTCTCACTCTGTCGCCCAGGCCGGAGTGCGGTGGTGCGATCTCGGCTCACTGCAGCCTCCTGCCCGGTCTCAAGCGATCCTCCTGCCTTGGCATCCTGCGTAGCTGGGACCACAGGCGCACGCCACCACATCCGACTAATATTTATTATTATTATTATTTTTTTTTTGAGACAGAGTCTTGCTCTGTCGCCCAGGCTAGAGTGCAGTGTCATGATCTTGGCTCACTGCAAAGTCTGTCTCCCGGGTTCAAGCGATTCTCCTGCCTCAGCCTCCCGAGTAGCTGGGATTACAGGCGCATGCCACCACGCCCGGCTAATTTTTCGTATTTTAGTAGAGACAGGGTTTCCCCATGTTGGCCAGGATGGTCTCGAGCTCCTGATCTTGTGATCCGCCCGCCTCCGCCTCCCAAAGTGCTGGGATTACAGGCGTGAGCCACCGTGCCCAGCCTTTTTAAATTTTTTTTCTAGAGATGTCTGGCGATGTTGCTTCAGGTTGATCTCGATCTCCCGGGCCGCAAAAGTGTATTTGTGTATTTATACATTTTATGTGGCGATATTAGGCACAGGTAGGAGTACTTTTCAGAATAAAGATTGAGAAATTTTGCTAGGTGAGTGGGTCAGGGCCGGCAGGGCCCGATGTGGCCTGTGCAGGTGGGGAGGCTGGGCAGGGCTTGGCGTCTCAATGTGTTTCAGCCGGGTGTGACGTGAGGCCGCGTCCTCTCTGTCCCGGAATGCGGAGGGGCTTGTGGTGCTGCGAGTCTGGGAAGGGGGCGGAGCCTGGGAAGGGGCGGGGCTAGGTATGCCTGGACGCCAGGTGTGAAACAGGGCACTAAGGGTAAGGTGAGTGACCGTCCTTCATCCCGTCTGCCCATCCATCCACCCTTCGTTCACCCATTCACTCTTGCCACTGGCGCGCAGGAGTGGGTAGGCGGGGCCTGAGGAGACTAGCACCAGGCCAGGCAGTGAGGCAGACTGAACTTGCCTGAGGGGCGGGGCCGAGTGTGTTTGGGCAGGCAGAGGTACTTGGCTGGGTCCATCGTGTACCCAGGTAAGCAGGGTAGCCTGTATCTTGTATCTTGTATCTTGGAGGGTGGGGTGGGCCAGGCTAAGCAGAGCAAGTCTGAAGGGGTGGCACCCAGTTTTTCTGGGTGAATAGGCAGGGCCTTACGCATGGAGGTAGGCAAGGTGGGGGCAGATGTGTCCAGGCGGACCAGCCAGGTGTGTCTGGATAAGGTGGGCATGCAGGACCAGGTGGTACCATTCATTCCCAGGCAGGCAGGGCCTAGTGTTTCCAGCAGGTGCAGTTGTCCCAGGCTAAGTTGGCCTGAGAGTGAGGCCAGGAGTGTTAGGGCAGGGTGAGCCTGTCCCTACCCGCTTAGGGCTGACTAACAGCCCTCTTCCCACCAGCATGGGAATCCTACTAGTAATCCCTGGTCCCCGGTGAGTTCAGGACACAGGGTAGACAGGGAGTCGGGCTGATGCTGAGGGTCTGCCCCTCAGATCTTGCCTGAAACACCACCAGAGACCTTGCTGTGGTCCCACTGGCCACTTGACAGCTGCCTCAACCGCAGAAGTCCAGGCAAGCCCGGAAGTACCAGATGGCAGTGGTGCCACTGGCAGTAAAGGAGGCACCTGGGCAACAGCCACACCCCAGCTGTTGTCTGAAGAGGACCTGCCTTGGGACTGTGACTTGTACCAGGACACTTGCAGAGGGGATTTTTGGCAATCAAAGCCTGGTGAGTGTGTGGCAGGGCCCTGGGGTGGAAGGATGGAGACAAGGAGGGCAGTGAGGTTCAGTAGTGAGATGACAGAAGGCAGGAGTATCCAAAGACCACTTTGAGAAACCAGTTTGTGGAGCATGTCAGTATTTCCTGATCTGCAGCCCTGAGTGAGTGACATCAAGAAGCTCCAGCTCATGGATCCCACAGGGCAGAAGCAGGCAGTGAATGTGAAGCACATGAAGAGTCTGAAGAGGAAGGTAGAGCAGAAGGTGACGAATTGAATGGGGGGCATGAAGGCAGAGGTTGGGGGTGGAATGCAGGGCAGGGGAGCTGGAGTTGGTGGCTGACATACATCGACCTTACTGCCCTAACCACTTTTTTTTTTTTTTGAGATGGAATTTTGCTCTTGTTGCCCAGGCTAGAGGGCTGGAGTGCAATGGTGCCATCTCGGCTCACTGCAACCTCCGCCTCCCAGGTTCAAGCGATTCTCCTGCCTCAGCCTCCCAAGTAGCTGGGATTACAGGTGCCCACCACGATGCCCAGCTAATGTTTTGTATTTTTAGTAGAGATGGGGTTTCACCATGCTGACCAGGCTGGTCATGAACCCCTGACCTCAAGTGATCCACCTGTCTTGACCTCCCAAAGTGCTGGGATTACAGGCATGAGCCACCGTGCCCGGCTGCCCTGACCACTCTTGTCCTGAAGCAGGAGAAGCAGCAGACGTAGAAAAGGGAGCACACAGAAAAGTGGAAGCATCCGGAGTATGTCAAGGACCCAGCCTCACTACGGCACTGCCTGGGACCCAGCTGTGTCTATCCCACCCGGCCAGGCTCCAAGTACTGTTCGGATGACTATGGCATGAAGCTGGCAAGTGAGTGAGTGCACCTGGAGGTTAAGGGACCAAGGCAAAGTAAGGCATGATCTATGCCATCTGTAATTCCACCCAGACACCCATCCATCCACCGTCATAGTCACCCACTCACTGAACCACCCATCCACATTACATCCACCAGCCTGCTCGTCCACCCATCTACCCACCCATCTACTGTTCAAGCACCCATTCACCAGCATGCACTCATCCACCACTCAGTACCCTATAGAGTCACTATTCGGTAGCTCATCTCTTTCTTATTCCTCTGATGCCCCATCTAACCATTTCATTTCTTGCTCTTTCTCTCCTTCCAGCCACATCAATAACATCCTGCCCCAGTGCATCCAGCAGTGGCAAAGGAGCCCTTGCGTTGCCAATGAGCATGGCAAGAAAATGCTGGAGCGCATCCACCATGAGCAGCAGGACACCTATACTCGCCTGAAGGACATGGAGTGCCATTTCCATGAACTCGAGGCCATCATTCTGCATGGCAAGCAGCAGTCTGTGTGCGTGGATTACTAGGTGAGAGGGCATTGGTGAGGTGGAGCATAAAGATACCTGGCCTCTTGTCCTGTCCCTCCCCATCCTGTACTGCTTCCCTGGTCCCTCCATTGCCCTGTGCAGAGCAACAAAGGTGAAAAGGGCAGCAAAGACCTGCAGATCTTTTGTGTCTCCTGCGGGTGGCCCGTCTCTAGGCATGTCACCTTGTGCCACATGAAGCACTGCTTTGCCAAAGTCGGAACATTGGCTGGGAGTCAGATGGGACAAGGGTGTTTTCGGCTGGGTAGGGTGGCACATGGGTGGGGTCCACTTGGTGGGGGCAGGTTTGGCTCCTGGATATTTGTTATAGGAGGAATGCAACACACATCTATGGCTTCCCCCGGGTGTGCTCTTCCCCCATGCCCAATATAAGAGCCAAGGTCAGAGCCAAGGTCAAGGACACTGGCTGTGCAGATGGGAGCATAGGGTCTACAGGGGACAACAGACCTGGTGTTTGGAGCTTTATCATTGGAGGACAGGCAGCATATGTCCACAGCTCCTCCCATTTGTGATCTTTCTTCCCCAGTATGAGTGTCAGCTGTCCGCTGGGTCCCTGTGCCCTACTTGCACTGAAGGTGAGTGTGGGAGCTAGTAAGGGTCGAAGGCATTATGTGGGCAGGGTCAGAAGCAAGGTTGAGTAAGGTCAGGGGCAGGATGTGGGTGTGCTCAGAGGCAGAGGTGGGTGTATTTAGAGGCATGGTATGGGCAGGGTCTGGGACAAGGTGCAGGTAGGGTTCCAGGGTGGGACCTCCCACCTCCCGACTCTCAGCACCTCACTTTTCCACCTCCCTCCAGGGCCACACAGCTCTTCTGTGATGCCTACAATCCAAAGAGTAAGAGGTACTGTAAGTGCCTCCAAGTGCCGTGTCCTGAGCACTCTCAGGACCCCAAGGTGAGACCCTTTCTTACCTCATCAACCTTCATTCCTCACATCCTCCCTCCCTGACTGCCCTCCGCATCTCCTCAGCAACCCGTGTGTCCCCTCTTCCCTTCCCAATCACCTCACGTTCCAAGCTCCTCGCTGCCTCTCACCCTCTATTCTTCCTTTTCTCTCTACCTGGCTGTCTGTATTCATGCCCTCCTTGTCCTACACCTTCCCGGGTGGTCCTGCCCTCCTCACTGCATAAGCACCCCCACTCCCATCCTCTAATTGCTCTACCATCCTCCCTTCCTGCCCCACCCCTACCTGGCCAACCGGCTCTTCTCCCCTCCCCCTTGTGTGTCCCCCTCAACTTCTCTTCCTCACTTTCTGACTTTCTTCCATTCTGATCATTCTCCCTGCCTCACTGTCCCCCGATTCTATTTTCTGCCTGTCACCTACATCCTTTCTTCCTACCTATTTGACTGCTCCCCATTCTCTCCCTCCACCCTCCTCTTCTCCGCCTCAGCACTCACCTCTCCTCTGCCTCAACAAGCCCCACTCATCTACTTCTCTTCCTCAGACCGCCCTCAACCCTTCCCTCCTCCTGCCTTTCCAGCCCTTCAGCTCTCCAGCCCTCCCTGGCCCACCTGCCCTCCCACCATCCTTCCTTCTGTTGGACCTCTTTCTGTGCTTCTGTTCTTTCTGCCTGATCACCTGCATTCCTCCATCCCTGCTTAGTCAACCTCATTCCTCTATCCCCTATGCCTGATCACCCGCTATTTGTCCTCTCTTCTCTGAATTCCTCTCTTCCCCCTGCCTGATCACTCCTCATCCCTCTCCTCTCTGTCCTCCATCCACCATTGTTCTCCTGTGCCCAGTCATTCGCCAGGGCTACCCTCCTCCACAGGTCATCCTCATTTATTCTTCACCATAGGTGTCAAAGGATGAGGTGAGTGGTAGTCCCCTAGTGCACAATGTCTTTGAGTTCACCGGTAATTTCTGTTGCCTCCCCAAACACCCGTGCAACTGCCATTACAGCTGGGAGAAGCTGAGGCGTGCCGAGGTGGACCTGGAGTGCATGCAGGCAGTAGGTACCATGCCGAGGGGGCTTGGGGATGAAGTAGGATCCTGGACTCTCTCTCTCATACTCAGCTCCCACAGCTGCACAAACTGAAACAGCTGTTTGAGCAGGAGCAGAAGGTTGCACGTCTATGACGAGCCGGGTGGGGCTGCTGGATCTGATGCTGCACCAGATGATCCAGCACGACCTGTTTACCAGTGACCTGCACTCCAGGGTGGACAGCTAAGCCCTGGTGGACCTAGGTCCTGTATCCCACACTCTGTGTAAAGGTGACACCTCATGAATCCCTCCCCCGACACCTGTTGCTCCATCCACCTTTCTCTTAGGGCATCTTGGAGTTTCTCTCTGTGCTTCTCTGTCCACCACTCGGTCTCCTGTTTCTCTGTCTATCCCTCCTTGGTGGTGGTAGGGGATTGTCTAAAAATTCCCCATTCCCATCCATTACTCCATCGCTGTCCCTTTCTTCCCTGAACCTGGGTGAGGCCAAGGGATCTGCCCTGCTATTACCTCCACTGTCTAGAGTTTTCTTCATCGACTTAGGAAGAACAAGGATTTGGATATCTCATGACATAACCTAAACCTGACTCTGGCTGGAAATCCAATTCCAAACCTCCAATAGTTGGTGAGTCACAGGCCCTGCCTGTCATGGCCATCATGCCCCCACCCTCACCCATCTTGTCCCATTCCTGACCATCCCATGAGGTCCCTGCCCTGTCAGCCTTGGCACCTCTCAGTCCAACCCTAGTCTGTCCTGCCTTTCACTTCCAAGCCCCTTCCCCCCACCACCCTGTTCTGAGTGTATCTTGTCCTTTCCAGCCTATCCTGTCCACTGAGTTCCTGTCCTGTCACACCTATTTCACACCTGTAGGTTTGCCAGAAGGTGACTTCTGCCACATCTGCCTTTGCCAGCCCCCAGCCAGGCCTTCTGTGCCATTGGAGGTGCATCCAGCAGTGTTGCTTGTGGGTGCTAGTATGTCTCCAATGACAGACCCAAACTACCTTTCCTGGTTTTTTCCTGTGCTCACTGATTCCTTATGAGTTTTTTGTTGTTGTTGAGATGGAGTCTGGCATTGTCGCCCAGGCTGGAATGCAGCAGCCCAATCTCGGCTCACTGCAACCTCTGCCTCCAGGGTTCAAGCGATTCTTCTGTCTTAGCTTCCCGAGTAGCTGGGATTACAGGTGCGTACCACCATGCCTGGCTATTTTTTGTATTTTTAGTAGAGATGGGGTTTCATCATGTTGGCCAGGCTGGTCTCAAACTCCTGACCTCAGGTGATCCGCCTGCCTCAGCCTCCCAAAGTGCTGGGATTACAGGCGTGAGCCACCGTGCCCGGCCCTTATGACTTTTTTTTAAATCAGTTTTTGTAATTACTATCCTCCCAGGAACTCATATAGTTCTGAATGTGTAAGTGTGTTGCTCTAGACTTTATACCTCATATTCCACCATAGCTACTTTACATTACTACTTGTCTGGTGCAATATTTCCTTTTTCATTACTAATATTGTGTTTCTTTCTTTCCAATTGGATCAGATTTCCCAGAGCAGCTTTTTATTTATTTTGTTGATACATCCTAATTTTATATTTATTTATTTAAACTTTTATTTGTATTATTTATCACTACTTGACTTTTTGTTTTGTGTTTTTATTTTATGTTTTTGTTTAATTTTGCTGTTCTTTTTCTAATTTCTTAAGTCATGTTCCTAACTCTATTATTTTTGGGCTTCCAGCCTTTTTTTCTTTTTTTTAAACAGTAAAGTATTTGAGACTATACGCTTTCCTCTACATGTAGCTATGTCTCAGACCCTCTGGTATGGAAGGCGAAACTGCAGAATTGACTTCTCATTTTGATCCTAGGTATTCAAGAAAGCTTCTCAGGTGCTTACTGATTAAGGTAGTTTAGTTGTCTTTTCTTTATTTTTATGTAATTATGTTTTTATTATGGTTAGAGAATGTAGCCTGTAGAATATGAATTTGTAAATGTTATTCAATATTTTCTCTGTGGCCTGGGTATGTGACACAATTTTGTAAAACTTTCATGGCTATAAGAGAAGAAACTACATTCTCTGTTAGATATTAGGACTTGGTGGGGACTTTTCAATCTAGTTGGATGATTTATTTTTTGTCTTTATGTCTACTTCGGCTGTTATATTATCAAAAGGTAGAATACAGCTATTGTAATATTTTAAAATAAATTTCTCCTGTGGTTCTGTGTGTTTTTGGGGGAGATGAATTCTAAAGTATATATCTTAGACCATTTCACACAATGTCATTATGTATTTCTTTTTCTTTTCTTTTTTTCTTTTGAGACAGAGTCCCACTCTGTCACACAGGCTGGAGTGTAGTAGCCCCATCTCTGTTCACTGCAACCTCTGCCTCCTGGGTTCAAGCAATTCTCCTGCCTCAGCCTGCTGAGTAGCTGGGATTACAGGCATGTGCCACCATGCCCGGCTAATTTTTGTATTTTTAGTAGAGATGGGGTTTGGCCAAATTGGCCAGGCAGGTCTCGAACTCCTAACCTCTAGTGATCTGCCTGCTTTGGCCTCCCAAAGTTCTGGGATTACAGGCATGAGCCACTGTGCCCTTCCAGTTTCTGTTCATTTTTGTCCCTCCTGTTTTCCTCATTAGTTTGGAAAGTTTTATTTTTACTAATTGTCCAATTATATACTTTTCCCACTCTAACAGGCATGATGTATTTCCTTTACTATTTGATCAGAATAAAACTGGGCCTTATTTTGTAGAAAAAGATGAATAGCATTGCTTTCTGATTTTTCTAGAAAAATTTAAGATGTGTATTTAAGCACAATATTTTTCTCTTTTTCTTTTTCTTTCTTTCTTTCTTTTTTTTTTTTTTTTTGAGACAGAGTCTCCCTGTGTTGCCCAGGCTGGAGTGCAATGGTGTGATCTCGGCTCACTGCAACCTCTGCCTCCCGGGTTCAAGTGATTCTCCTGCCTCAATTTCCTGAGTAGCTGGGATTACAGGTACCTGTCACCATGCCCAGCTAATTTTTGTATTTTTAGTAGAGACAGGGTTTCACCATGCTGGCCAGGCTGGTCTTGGACTGACGACCTCAGGCGATCCACCAGCCTCGATCTCCCAAAGTGCTGAGATTACAGGCATGAGCCGCCACACTCAGCTAAGACTATATTTTTCTTATAGATTGAGTTAATCTTGCTTCAAGAAATCTCACTTAATGTTTTTATTCAAAATCCCCAGTGACTTCATCTATTATAAATTAACTTTCACTGTATGAGTGTGTGCTCAGGGTGTGTGTATTTTACCACAACAGTAATTGTAAACCATTGATTTGCTCTCTTATTTTGAGATCTCGCTTATGATTTCATATTCATTTATTTAGAATACATCCCTGAGTGTTTTCTTTAAACAGAATAAATTGGTGAAACACTCTTCAAATTATTTCATGTCTGAAACTGTCATTCTTTTGCCCTGACCAAGGAATGGTTTCTTGGGATGGGGTACAGGATTGGAGTTCTTATCTCTCCATGGCCTATGGTAGGGGTGTCCAATCTTTCGGCTTCCCTGGGTCACACTGGAACAAGAAGAATTGTCTTGGGCCACACATACAATACAATAATACTAACGATGACTGATCAGCAAAAACAAAAACAAAAACAAAAAAAATCTCAAAATATTTTTAAGAAAGTTTATGAATTTAAGAAAGCTTCATTGAAAGTGCAACACAAAGCCCAACAAATTTGTGTTGGGTTTCATTCATTGTTCTGGGCTATGTATGGCCCGTGGGCCACAGGTTGGGCAAGCTTGGTCTATGAGAAGTAGCTTCTATGATAATCCCCAGTGATCCCTGCCTCCTGGTGTTCATCAACATGTATAATTCTCTCTATTTGGGTAACTTGCTTCTAACCAATAAAATACCTTAACATTGAGAGGATGCTACAAAGTAAAAGAAAATTAAAAAAAAAAAAGAGGTCATAGCATCTGTCTTGGTGACAGGCTCTTTCCCTTGTTGGTTTTGGCAAAGCAACATGCCATGATGGGAAGGCCCATGTAGCAAGAGACTAAGGATGGCCTGCAACTATCAGTCAGTGAGGAACTGAGGCTTTCAGTACATCTCAACATCCCAAAAGGGAAAGAATCCTGTGAACAACCACATAAGTGAGCTTGGAAGTAAGTCTTTCCCCAGTTGAGCCTTCAGATGAGGCCACAACCCCTGGCAGACACCTTAATTGTGGCCCTATGAGAGACTCTGAAACAGAGGTCACAGCTAAGCCATACCCAGATTCCTAACCTACAGAAACCATGTGATGTGTGTGTTTTTAAGGCCATCAAGTTTGTGGTCATTTGTAATACAGCAATAGATAACTAATAAATGGTCTGTAGATGTTAAATGACATCTGAATTCAATTTTTGTCAATGAGGCATCCGCTGTTGGTCTCATTCCTCTCCCTTGTATAAAACTTGTTTCTGCATGGAAGGGTTTAAGAATTTCTCCTCATCGTTGAACTATAAGACTGTAACCTTTATCTGCAAAGCAGAGAGAGATTTAAAAAAAGACTGTAACAAAATTTGGTCATTGCAAGGGTTCCTGTGGTGATTAATTATTTTTAGCACCTTTGCAGAGGAGGATCAGTGATTTAGTGAACACCTTTTACTGTACATCAGAATCTCCTGTGGAGTTGAGATGGAAGAGAGGAGGGATGTGAAGTGTTCATCCCCATGGCTTAGGGGAGAGGGGGAGGCAGCTCCCTGCATGGTGTCTGAGGGGGAGGTCCAGGTGGGAGCAGCCACCAGCCATAGCCAGGGAGATGCTATCCCTCACCCCAGCATGGATACTTCCCTCTCCATTGATTCTTTACAGATGTCAGCTGATTCCCACCGGCACTCCCTTCCTCCCCTACACCCCCACCCCAGTCCTCTGGGGATGTGCCGATTTCTCCTCTATCCTTATTTAGGTACAGAAAAATCCTTTTTTCTTTGGAACTTAGAGACTGGCAGGGTAGTAGGGCCACCACAGTCTCTGGGGCCCTTCTGGCTCTCCCTTCTCCCTTCAAAGATGAATAAAATGGCCCCAGAAGCCATGTGACTCACCCAGGCCTCTCAGGTTGGCAGTGACAGCACTAGACTGGAGCCAGCTCTCCTGAGCCTGTCTTCCACCCTCACCGCACCACAGCTGAGATCAAGTTTCCCCCTCAGAGTTCCCATTGAGATCAGAGTTCTTGTTGAGATTCTGTAAGCCTGGGAGAACGATGAGCGAGCCAGGCCCTGGCTGACAGCTCCGTCCTTTCAGACCTGCCTGTGGATGCTGTCGGCTCTGGAAGTGTTCATCATCTCAGGGGCTCAGGGTCATGTGGTTAGTAAGCCCATTCTATTTCTGAATATATTCCAAAACTCTGTTGTTTTAGTTTTATTATACAAATAATTATATTCTGAATATTAAGTTATGCACTATGAATAAATACAAAGAAGAAAGTAAAAATGACCTCTAACTCTGCCATCTCCTAAATATAAATTCTATCAACAATCAGGAAACAGGTTGTTTGGTTACCTTGCTTTTTATGTTGTATTTTAACTTAAATATTTTTCCATGGCAGCATATATTTTTCTAAACAGTTTTAACAGCTGCATAATAGCGTATCTCTGAATATATCATAATTTATATAACCAATATGCTGTTAATGAATATTTATGAAAGTTGGTTTTGGTTTTAACTGTTAATGAACGTCACCATGCTAAAATTCCTACATTTAAATCTTTGTGCACATACATGATTATTTTCTACAGATATAGTTTTAGAAATTGTACTCTTGAGTCAGGGTGTAAGGTCAGGTGTTAATAATAAATTGGCTGGGTATGGTGGCTCACGCCTGTAATCTCAGCACTTTGGGAGGCGGCGGCAGGTGGATCACTTGAGGTCAGGAGTTGCAGACCAGCCTGGTCAACATGGTAAAACTGTGTCTCTACTAAAAACCCAAAAATTAGCTGGCTGTGGTGGCACACACCTATAATCCCAACTACTCAGGGGGCTGAGGCTGGAGAATCTCTGGAACCTGGGAGGCGGAGGTTGCAGTGAGCCCAGGTTGCACCACTGCACTCCAGCCTAGGCAACAGAGCGAGACTCTTGTCTCAAAAAATAAATAAATAACAATACAAAAATGACCCAGGCATGGTGGTGTGCACCTGTAATCCCACCTGCTTCGGAGGCTGACACTAGGGTCACTGGCACTGTCTCAAAAATAAATAAATAAAAATACAAAAATTAGCCGGGCATGGTGGCACGCACCTGTAATCTCAGCTATTCCAGAGGCCGAAGCATGAGAATTACTGCAACCTGGGAGGGGGAGGTTGCAGTGAGCCACGCCACTGCACTCCAGCCTGGGCGATAGAGTGAAACTGTCTCAAATAAATAATAATAAATGAATTGGGAGGGGACAGTTGCACACTTAGTCCCAATGAGAAATCTGCCTTTTTCCAAGTGCCACATGATCATATCAGTCACACATATGCAGCTTGTGATCACAGAGGCATGGCATTCTCTGTCACTCCATGGGGTGCAGCCCCTTGTCCAGCTGAAGTGTGGAGATTTCCAGGCTGCTTAATCTGAGCTCTACAACCTTGACTTCACAGACCTATATGTCCCTTCCCAAGAAAGGCAGGAAATAACCACGTTTCTCATGAGTTATCGTTAATTCATGTATTTGTTTGTGGCACCTGTTGTGGTTCAGCAGCTTCTGTGGGCTTTTAAGAATCCCTGTAGTAAAATGTACAAGTATAGCTCCATAAAAATTAGATCAGAGAAAATACAGAAAGAATGGACGAAGTCAGGACCAGAATCAATTTGGGCTGTAAGCATTTGGGCCCTATGGTTCTGCAGAGCAACTAAAATTAAGCTGCAAGTTTCCTTCTGAGCTTCCTATCAGACATAGCTGGAAAGAAAATGCAGTTATTTGTAGGATTTACCTTGGCCACAGGGAGAAAAATGACTACAAGGGTAAAGAAAAATTTTTCCAGGGTAAAGATTTCCTGATAATTGAATGTAAACCATCTCCCATTCCCTTTATTTTTGAGGCAGAGTCTCACTCTGTCATCCAGGCTGGAGTGCAGTGGCGTGATCTTGGCTCACTGCAAACTCTGCCTCCCGGGCTCAAGTGATTCTCCAGCCTCAACCTCCTGAGTAGCTGGGATTACAGGCATGCGCCACCATGCCTGGCTAATTTTTGTACTATTTATTTATTTGAGACAGAGTCCCGCTCTGTCATCCAGGCTGGAGTGCAGTGGCGTGATCTTGGCTCACTGCAAACTCCGCCTCCTGGGCTCAAGCAATTCTCCAGCCTCAGCCTCCCAAGTAGCTGGGATTACAGGCATGCACCATCACACCCCGCTAATTTTTTTTTTTTTTTTTTTTTTTTTTTTTTTTTTTTGTAGAGACGGGGTTTCACCATGTTGGCCAGGCTGGTCTCAATCTTCTGACCTCAAGTGATCCACTGGCCTCGGCCTCCCAAAGTGCTGGGATTACAGGCGTGAGCCACTGTGCTCAGCTCCCAAACCCCTTTTTGATCTCATTATGGATCATAGGTGAGGTGACCTTATACTTTATCATCCAAATTCAGAAATTTTGGAAAGTGAAAGGGGCATCATTAATAATTATGCTGGAACTGCAGGTGTAAACTGGACAGATGGTCAGCCTAATGACAAATGCACAATAGAGTTCGGCATGGCCATTTCCTGGAACAGTGGTTCTTCCAGTGTGTTCCTGGCCCACCAGCAACAGCATCTGACATATTGTTAGAGATGCAAATTCTTGGATCCTATGCCAGACCTACTGAATATCTAACTTTGGGTGTGGGGCTCGGCAGTCTGTGTGCTCACAAGCCCTCTCAGTGATTCTGATACACACTGATTTAGAGGTGTCTTCCAAAGAAGTCAAAGTTATAGGGCCAGTGCAGAACTCAGCCCATTGGGTTCTTCACACGCACACCTCACTAATTACCTTGTTTTATCTAGGTACAAACTATCCTACATTTTTACATGCCTCTGGAGCCTTTTGACACTTCTTATGCCTTAAATAGTTCAAAATTAAAGGAATATTGGACCGTAGAATTTGTGTTTTCAGTCTGGACTTAAAACTCTGTGCAATGGCCCTGCTTGTGGTCAGTTCCTCAAAAAAAGTCTCTATTTTTAATATGTTATCCTGAAATACAAAATAATTGTAATGTGGAATTTATTCTTTCAAGGTACAAAAATGAGTTCATATTTCTTTCCTGCATATAGAATCCCTTAGTGGTGATCCATTAGTTCAAGTAAAAGATCCATGCTTTTCCCATGATTGTAGTCCACATTTCTCCTTAGTTTTTTTTTTTTCACCCTCGCTCTGTCGCCTAGGCTGGAGTGTAGTGGCACAATCTGGGCTCACAGCAACCTCCACCTCCTGGGTTTCCAACCTCCTGATTCTCATGCCTAAGCCTCCCGAGTAGCTGGGATTACAGGCGTGTGCTACCACGCCTGGCTAATTTTTGTATTTTTGGTAGAGACGGGTTTTCACTATGTTGGCCAGGCTGATCTCAATCTCCTGACCTCACGTGATTCACCCACCTTGGCCTCCCCAAGTGCTAGGACTACAGGGCTGAGCCACCGTGCCCAGTCCGTCCTTAGATTTTTAAACTTATTTAAACTTATTTTGCTTCCCTAACATGTGACATAGACTCCCGTCCTTTCACATAGAGCTATTTGTGCTTCCATGACACCACTTTTTTCTTTGACCTCCACACTCTTGCACTTTGCTTCACATGTCTCACTTTCCATGTTAAGCTTCCTCAACACTGGTGGGAAAACCTACTTCCCCATGAATAATTTATCTTTCCCTCTTTTGTGCTCTCCGTGTCTTCTACATGTAGTTAAGCCTTGGATCATTTTTTTTTTTTGAATCATCTTGGTCAACTTTTTTTTTTTTTTGAGACGGAGTATCGCTCTGTCACCCAGTCCGGAGTGCAGCAGCATGATCTCAGCTCACTGCAACCTCTGCCTCCCAGGTTTCACTGATTCTCCAGCGTCAGCCTCCCAGGTAGCTGGGATTACAGATGCCCACCACAATGCCCAGCTAATTTTTGTATTTTTAGTAGAGACGGGGTTTTGCCATTTTGGCCATGCTGATCTCGTACTCCTGACCTCAAGTGATCTGCCGGCCCCGGCCTCCCAAAGTGCTGGGATTACAGGCATGAGCCACTGCACCCAGCGGCATGTCTAATGGTTTCTAGAAGGCCAGGAGTATATGTAATCTATTTCTCTCCATTCCCAGCATAACATCTGGCACTCAACTGTCCAGAAGTTCTCAAATGAGCTAGAAGGCTTAAGAGGGCTTAGTTTAGTCCTCATTTTATAGTAAAGAATAATGGTCTTAATGCATAAACACAGTGAATTGTAACGTCTTAAGTTATATTTTTTCTTCTACAAAGTATTATGTAATATTAGATATTTAGTAGGCATACTATATTATACATCATGATGAAAACTCACTAAAAACAAATTCTTAACTGGGGGATATGGCTTATTGCAGACTGGGGTAGGGAAAGTACGAGATAAACCTAAGCAGGATGTATTCAAGGAATCATGGGAACGTGTCAAAAGGACGTAGGATTCCAGCTAGAAGTGGCTCCCACTGGCCAAATCTTTGTGTATTTAAAAATTTTTTTAAATAAATATACTAAAAGATTCTAAACTGATTGAATAAAATAATCAATCATGAGTCTTCTATTTACAAATGAATAAGTGAAAAAGAAATTGGGGAGAAGGGAGACTTCTTTACAGTAGGATATCAACTAATAAACACAAATGACAGAGTTAGAAAATCATCAGTGAGTGGTAAACTAGTAGGTGGAAGTTGGATGAGGAAAAGGGTGTTTACATAGTTTCACAGTATTTCCCCATAAATTACTTATGAATTATAAAGGGAAAAATAGTGATTTCACCATAGAAGAACCTGGCAAACACCTCATTAACTGAGTGATTAAGCCAACTTCACTTGTCTTGGGACAAACAGGCATCACGGTCTACTGATATGTTGGACTGAGGACACAACGTCACTTCAGTGGTATTGCTGTCAAACTGGGTGACCTGATATTATAACGGTGAGACATCAGACACAACTTGGTTGAGGAGCATTCCATCCAATAACTAGTCTGCACTCTTAAAAAATTTCAGATTAATAGAAAAAGAAAATCTGAAGAACCATCCCAGATTAAGGGAGACTGGAGAGACTTGATGATAAGTAAACGCAACGCAATGCATGATGCCAGGCTGGATCCTACGCTGGGGGAAAATATATCTATAAAGGATAATTTTGGACAATTCATAAAAGCTGTATGTGTACTGTGGATTAGATAATAGTATTTAATAAATGTTCAGTTTCCCAATTTTGATAATTATGCTACGGTTACCTAAGAGAAAGTCTTTGTTTTTAGGAGATATATGCTAAAGAATTTAGGAGTGAAGGTGAACAATGTATCCAACTTACTCTTAAATGGTTCAGAAAAAAATGTGTGTATATATGTTTATATTAGTCAGGGTTCTCCAGAGAGACAGAAGATATACATATACACACACACACACACACATACATATATATACATACATACATACATATATACATATATATACACATATATATGCATATATGGAGCTTATTAAGTATTAACTCACATGATCACAAGGTCCCACAATAGGCCATCTGCAAGCTGAGGAGCAAGGAAAGCCAGTCCGAGTACCAAAACTGAAGAACTTGGAGTCTGATGTTAGAGAACAGGAAGCATCCAGCACAGGAGAAAGATGTAGGCTGGGAGGCTAGGCCACTCTAGTTCTTGTCATGTTTTTCTGCTTGCTTTATATGCTAGCCATGCTGGCAGCTGATTAGATGGTGCCCACCTAGATTAAGGGTGGGTCTGCCTTCCCCAGCCCACTGACTCAAATGTTTATCTCCTTTGGCAATACCCTCACAGACAGGCCCAGGATCAATACTTTGCATCCTTCAATCCAATCAAATTGGCACTTGGTGACACTTGGTTGACTTGGTATTAACTATTACAATGTCCATGCATATTTTTTTGAGACAAAGTCATTATCTGTCACCTGGGCTGGAGTGCAGTGGCGTGGTCACCCCTCACTGCAGCCTCAACTTCCTGGGCCCCAACAATCCTCCCACCTTAGCCTCCCAAGTAGCTGGGTCCACAAGCATGTACCACCATGCCTGGTCAAATTTTGTGTTTTTTGTAGAGACGGGGTCTCAAAATTTTGTTCAGGCTGGTCTTGAACCTCGGGGCTCAAGTGATCCTCCCACCTTGGCCTCCCAAAGTGCTAGGATTACAGGTGTGAGCCACCATGCCTGGCCTATGTTCACATATAAATATATACACACATGTATATGTATGCAGAGAAGGAGAGAAATAGAGTTTGATGTGAATGAAGCAAAATGTAAACACTTGGAGAACCCGGGTAAAGGTTAAGGAGTTTCTTACATTATTCTTGATACTTACAGCAGAGTTCCAAATTATCTCAAAATGAAAAGTTAACTTAAAAAAAAAGACATCTTGAGACAAGGAGGGAAACTTGAACACCCACTGGCATTAATTAATAGTAAGGAATTACTGTTAACATTTTTAGGTATAACAATGGTACAGTTAAAACAAGTGCTCTATTAAAAACATTTACAGATGAAATGATAGCATGTTTGGGATTTGCTTCAAAATAATCAGAGTGGGTGTTTATTGAAACGCAAGATTGGCTATATGTTGATAATTGTTGAAGAAGGCTGGTAGGTGTTTGGGTGTATGTACATTATGCTATTCTACTACGTTTGCATGTATCTGAACATGTCCATAACAAAAGGGAAAAATATCAACTTCCTATGTATCTTCTTCCACCCCACCTGTGCTGACCGTGTCATCTTAAACAGGATTGTGTTGTTACAGGCATTAGTGTCATTTGAGGACATGACTGTGGACCTCAGCAGGGAGGAGTGGCAGCACTTGGACCCTGCTCAGAGACGCCTGTACTGGGATTTGACACTAGAGAACTACAGCCACCTGCTCTCAGTGGGTAAGCACGGCCACCCTATGCATCTGTGAGAGGCCCCCGTGAGTGAGGGTATTTCCATTCTCGGCTGCTGAGTGCTGCCCAACATCTAAACTATGTGATGGTGTCATCCTGGATTTGTCTGGGATTCAGTTCCTTTTCACCTCTGTGACTATTACTGTGTTCCCAGTGAAACATGGTTATTTTTCCTGAACAATGAATGGAAAGCATCATTGAAAGGCCCCTGAAACCCAATCATACCCCTGGACCCAGTCTGTATCATGTCCTGTTAACAGGGTACCAAGTTTCCAAGACAGAGGCCACCTTCACATTGGAGCAAGGGGAAGGGCCATGGACACCAGAGGGGGAAGCCCCACATCAGAGCTGTTCAGGTGAGTGAGTGTGACCCAGGCAGATGGGGACATGGAAGTCAGTCTCATGTTTTCTGGGAGAGCTCGATGCCTTTGAAATGCTCTGAAGGTGTATCAGTCAGTGTTCTCCAGAGACACAGAACCAATAGGGTATATAGACATAGATAAGAGGGGATTTATTATGGGAATTTGCTCACACCATTATGGAAGCCAAGAAGTCCCCATCATCTTTCTGCAAGCTGGAGAACTAGGAAAGCTGAAGCTGGTCATGTAATTCAGTTTGAGTCTGAAGGCCTGAGAACCAGAAGAGTTGATGGTATAACTACCAGTCTCAGGCCAAAGGCTTGAAAAATGGGGTAGGGGGTGAGGGGATGGTGTTGGTGTAAGCCCTGGAGTCTGAAGGCCCAAGAACCAATAGCCTCAACATCTGAGGGCAGGAGAAGATGGATGCCACAGCTCAAGCAGAGAGGGTGAATTTGCCTTTCCTCCACATTTTGTTCTATTCAGTCCCTCAATGGATTAGATGATGCCTGCTCACGTTGCTGAGGACAAATCTTTACACAGCCTACTGACTGAAATGTTAATCTTTTCTGGAAACACCCTCACAGTTACACCTAGCGATAATGTTTTATTAGCTATCTGGGCATCTTAGCCCAGTTGAGTTGACATAAAATTAATCGTCACAGAAGGTAACTCATCTTGAAAGTTCTAAACTCCCTTAACTCACTTCTCTAAGAGAAGATTTATAACTTCAATTTTTCTCTATTTTGAATTGGAATGTCTATGACTGTTATTATACACTTGCCCAACCATTGTATGTTCAGTGTTTTGAGGGCAGATAACCTGTGTCTTCTGTTTTCCCAGTTCCACATACAGAAAGAGAGGAATTGTGCCTCAAGCTGTATTTAATAGATTACACCCAGGAGCCTCATCTGCACCTGAACCTAACATGCTGATAAAATTTTAGACTTGCAGCTGATATGGTAATGAGTGAGCCTTTAGGGATCTTGGAATGGGGTGAATGTATTTTGCATGTGAGAAGGATATAAAGCATTGGTGGTCAGAGGGAAGACTCTGGTGGACACACACCAAGGTGATCCATAGTGAGTCACACACTCTTGTATAATTTCCTCTTCTTGGGTGCAGGTAGAATCTCTGTTACTTGTTTCTAGCAAATAAAAAGGTGATGGGATGTCATTCCCTTGATCAGTTTATATTACATTCAAAGATGATATGATGTAACTCTCATGATTTCGTTACGTTATCTAACATTCTGCTTTAGTAGACTGCCACAAGAGATTCTCCTTACTGGCTTAACAAAGTAAGCATCTATATTGAGGAAGCCCACGTGGCAGGAAACTACAGGCAGCCTCTAGAAACCATGGGTGGCCTCTTCGATTTGAAGGTAGCCTGCAGCTGACAACCAGTAAGAAGCCAGGGCCCCCAGTCAGGCAGCTGCAAAAAAATAAAATCTGCCAATGATGTAAATGATCTTGGAAGTGGATTTTTCCCCAGTCAAGTTTCCAGATGAAAATATAGCCTGGCTGACACCTTGTGAGATCCTGAACAGAGGACTTAGTTAAGCTATATGTGAACTTTTGACACACAGAAACTGTGAAAGAAAAAAAGTGTGTTGTCTTAAGCTACTAAGTTTGTAGGAATTTGTTACACAACAATGGAAAACTAATAGGATAACTCATGTTCTATTTCATGGTTTCACATTTTCCTCAATGTCTACCATATAAAGTTCCATTTTCTATCTGGGCTTCTGATGATTTTGCACACTGCTTATGTAGACAATATGCATATTTTTATTTTTCATTCAGTTTCTTCTGTTCCAAGAAATAGTTCTTAACTACCCTAGTGCATTGCTTTTACTTTTTTGATTCCCTAGTCCACAAATTCTTCAACCTAAAGAATTTTAAACCATATGGTATTTGAGATTTTTGTCCTTCTTTTATTTTAAGTAAATCCTTGGTAATAAGGGATTATATTTTACTTTTTATTACTCCAGTGCTAGAGACATAAAACCTATTTAGAATATTGAAGGTATTAAATATATGGAGGTAGTCAGAGGAAAATATTTTGTTTTATTTTTTAAATATCGAGAGAAACTCAAAGGAACATAAATTACAACTGAAAAGAGAAAACAATCGCTTCAAAGCTAAAATTATTAGCCTTTCTACCATAATCCCCTCCAATATAATGGAAATCTAGTAAAAACAATTGTTTAAAAACAAGTGGCAGAGTGTATCTGCTTTTGGAGTGCAAAGAAAATATGTTCCCTGAATTCAGATATGGAAGATTGAGAGTAATTTTCAGTACAGCAGACACTTAATTTATTCTTGAGCCCATATAAATTTTCTATTGGTGGAAATAGGCATGAAAATTAAGCTTTCTGGAGCAGAACTTGAAGTTAAGCTTGGAATTGCAAATAAACTGGATTTTAAAGGCAATTTCATGAAAAATTCGTGGAATGTAAAATCACCTACACAGTCATTTTAAAGACTGATGACTCTTGATCTCTTCATTTATGTATATTACTGAATCTGTAGGACAAGGGACTTATAGATGAGCCCAGGAGTAAATTCTTTGCAGTGGACATTGTGGCAATAATCTCAGTGATGACAGGTGCAACACAAGTTAAATGGAAAATTGAAAGTGGAAAAAATACCAAATCAATTTTTAGGAATCCAATGCTTATGTTCTCTAGAATAATTAAAAATCATAACATGTAGGAGTAAAAAAGGTGAAAGAAGGGAGGTTTTTAGACAGGACTAGTATATCGGGCTCATCAAAAAAGGGAAAATAAACTGCATTTAATCAGGCAATGCTCAATATTTAAAATTAATGGTGGAATGTGAAAATGGTATAATTTACTCGTTCTATAAATATTTCGTGAGAACTTACTATGTCACATAGACTATCAGAACCTCACTGTTTCCCATTCTGGGCAAGGATGATATATTACTTATGGTAATTCTAAGCTGCTATACCAAAGAAACGCCAAGATAATTACTTAAATAATGTAGAATTGTGTTGCTCTTTTATGTACTTCTTTCAATAAAACTTGCTTCTGGTGTTCCTTCAGGGACGCAAATTTCTTCCAAGACATCAGCCCTCCATCCTTTTTTCCCTTTATAGCATGTTTTTATTTATCACATAAATTCACCATTTTCAAATGTACACTTTACTACGTTGTGCAACTATCACCACTATCTAATTCCAGAAAATAGCCATCATCTCAAAGGGAAACCCCAGACCTATTAGACGTTCGTCTCATGTGCACACGTGTGTTTATTGCAGCACTGTTCACAATAGCAAAGACTTGGAACCAACGCAAATGCCCATCAGTGATAGACTGGATAAAGAAAATGTGGCACATATACACCATGGAATACTATAAAGATTAGTTCATGTCCTTCGCAGGGACATGGATGAAGATGGAAACCATCATTCTCAGCAAACTAACACAGGAACAGAAAACCAAACACCTCCTGTTCTCACTCATAAGTGGGAGCTGAACAATGAGAACACATGGACACAGGGAGGGGAACATCACACATTTTTGTATTTTTAGTAGAGATGAGGTTTTGCCATGTTGTCCGGGCTGGCTTTTAGAACTCCTGACCTCAAGTGATCCACCCACCTTGGCCTCCCAAAGTGCTGGGATTACAAGTGTGAGCCGCTGCACCTGGCCTATAGTTTTGTTTCGTCTTGTGTTTATCAGGTTTTCATATTAATGCTGCACTGCCTATATGAAAAGAATTGGTGAGTTTTTCTTTTTTAAAAAAAATTGGAATACTTTAAATAACAGTGGAATTATCCTTCTTGCAACCCTAGTACTTTTTAAATTATGGATTTAAAAAAATCACTTTACATTCTCTTCTTTGTAACTGATCTGTTAACATTTTAAATTTCTTCTTGGGTTAGTTTTGGTCATTTATGTTTTTCCAGAAAATTATCCATTTTCTCTAGATTTTCCAGTATGTTGCTATATAGTTGCATGCAGCATTTCAAAGTGAATCTTTCTACCTTCATCTTATTTTATTTCTTGGTAGCATTCTACAGAGTTGAAGATTGTACTTGTGAGTTTTGAGGTTTTTAATTTGTTGAATGGATATGATTAATTTATGTCTTTAGTGTGACCCTTGCAGAGAAATTTATGAGGGATAGTGATGGAAAATTACAGGAAATCTGAAAATGTAATAAATTGTTTGTTGACAAAAAAATGAAGTTAGTCTCAATTTTCCCTGCCTCCACCCCTTGGCAACCAGTAATCTACTTTCTGTTTCTATGGATTTGCCCTCTGGACATTTCATAAACATGGAATCATACACTATGTGGCCTTTTGTGTCTGGATTCTTTCACTTGACATAATGTTTTCAAGGTTCATCCATGTTGTAGCTTGTAACAGTACTTGATTCTTTTGGGGGCGGAATAATATTCCATTTTATGGATATACCACATTTTGTTTGTCCATTCGTCAGCTTATGGATAGCTTAGTTTTTCTTTTTTTCTAGTTTAATGTTAGGCCTAAAAATTTTGTTTTTTAATTTATAAAGAAAAGAGGTTTATTTTGGCCCATGTATTCTGCAGGCTGTACAGGAAGCATGGTACCAGCATCTGCTTCTGGTGAGGGTCTCCATTACTGTTCCACTGATGGCAGAAAGTGAATGAAAGCAAGTCTGTGCAGAGATCACACAGCGCGAGAGAAAGTGAGAGAGAGGGGAGGAAGTGCCAGACTCTTTTTAACAACCAGCTCTGGTGGCAACTAATAAAGTGAGAACTCCTTCATTGCTGCCAGGACAGCACCAAGCCATTCATGAGAGATCCATCCTCATGACCTAAACACCTCCCACTAGGACCCACCTTTAACACTGAGGATCAAACTTCAACATGAGATTTGGATGGGTCAGATATCCAAACTATAGCATTCTGCCCCTGGCCCCACAAATCTCATGTTCTTCTCATGTTGCAGAATATGATCATCCCTTCCCAACAGTTCCCAAGAATCTTAACTTGTTCTACCATCAACTCAAAACTTGAAAGTTCAAATTTTCATCTGAGACTTAAGGCAAGTTCATTACAGTTGTGAGCCTATAAAATAAAAGGCCAGGCACAGTGGCTCATGCCTGTAATCCCAGAGGCCGAGGCAGGTGGATCACCTGAGGTCAGGAGTTTGAGACCAGCCTGGCCAAAACAGTGACACCCCTTCTCTACTAAAAATACAAAAATTAGCCAGACCTGGTGGTACAGGCCTGTAATCCCAGCTACTTGGGAGGCTGAGGCAGTAGAATCGCTTGAATCTGGGAGGCAGAGGTTGCGGCGAGTCGACATTGGGCCACTGCACTCCAGCCTGGGTGACAGAAGAAGACTCAGTCTCAAAAAATAATAATAATAAAATAAAAATAAAAAACAAGTTATTTACTTCCAATATACAATGGTGGTACAGGCATTGGTAAGCATTCCCATTCCAAAAGGAAGAAATGGATAACAGGCCCCATGCAAGTCCAAAACCCAGCAAAGCAAGCATTAAGTCTTTCTTTAAAAAGTCTTTAAGAAATTAGAGACAGGATCTTTCTCTGTTACCCAGGCTGGGGTGCAGTGGATTAATTGCTGCTGACTGCAACCTCGAACTCCCAGGCTAGAGTGATCCTCCTGCCTCAGCCTCCCGAAATGCTGGGATTACAGGCATGAGCCATCATTCCCAGAGAGCATTAAATAACAGTACCTGATAGATTATAAGTCCTGGATAAATACATGGCAAATAGTAATTGCCACATAAATTGTAATTGCCTCCACCCTCTAACTATCCTTTCAGTTATAATCACTCTCTCTTTTACGGTTCAGAAGGGAAATTTGGGCTTGAAGCCCTAGAACAGTAGATTCTGAAAAAAGTTGACTTCACAGTGAGATGCCTCCTGTTAGAAAAAATTATGATGACTAGAGGGAGAGATATCAGGAATATAAAAAAAAAAACCCTTGAAGTCATATTTCTTTCATCAAAAAAGAAAACATTAAATACAAGAGAGATTATGGTTATTACAATGTTGTAAAAGTATTTTCAGTGGCTCCAAACATCTTCCTCTGACAAAGGAGACCCCATTAATTTGATTCACTTGTAAAGAATTGGAAACAAAATATAGACTCACATAGTAATAAAAGAAGGACTACCGCAAAGAACCTTGACAAGATTAATTATTGACTATTTTCATGCATAGTTCATTCTATAATGAACATGAAAATATTTACGCAGGAGAGAAATTTTTAAATGCAATCCATGGAAATGAAATCCATGTGGAGTGTGTATGCATCACATTCATAGAGTGCTCCACGGTGCTACAAAGCACTCTTGTGAGTGTGGTGAATACACAAAGGCCCCATCCAGAAGGCAACACTCAAGATCCAACAGAGAATTCACACTGGACAGAAACCTGAGAAGTGCAATGGTTGTGGAAAAGCCTTCACTGGGATTTCACATTTCAGAAAACACTAGACTATTTATACTGAATAGAGACGATGTGAATACGGTAGTCAAGTGCAGTGGTGTGCGACTATAGTCCTCGCTACTTGGGAGGCCGAGGCAGGAAGATTGCTTGAGTCAGGAGTTCAAGACTGCAGTGTGCCATGAATATGTCTGTGAACAGCCACTGCACTCCAGCCTGGGCTTCATAGTGATACCCCACATCTTAAAAAAAGAATATTGTGAATGTGGTACAACATTCAGTTGGAAATCAATACTACATATGCATCAAAAAATTCACAAGGAGAGAAACTTTATGTATGTAATGAATGTGGTGAGGCCTTCAACTGGAAGTCAAGCTCCATTACCCATCAGACGATTCATGCTGGAGAGAACCTTAGGATGCAATCTTGTGGGAAATGCTTAACTTCCAAGCCACAATTCTTATGGCAGTCAGCAAGTTCACGTTGAAGCCAAACTATATTTATGTACCTAATGTAGGAGCACTTTCACCAAAAAATTAAGCCTTCTCACACACCAGAAAAACTCATACTGGAGAGAAACTCTGTCCTGACTGAGAGAACCTTCAGAGGCCAGAGTTGATTATACGTCAGAAAATTCACTCTGCAGAAAAACCTTATGGATGTAGTGTCTGTAGGAAATCTTTTGCTAGAAATCTCCAACTGTATCAGCACGTTCACGCAGGAGAGAAACCCTATATATGTTCTGAATGTGGGAAGGCCTTCACCAACAGCTCCATATTGGAGAAATGCTACAAAACTTGCATTTAAGATAAACCCTACAAGTGTAGTGACTGTGCTAAGGCTCCATTCAGAAATCTGCTCTCATTATGTGTGGAACTATTTATACTTTTGAGAAAACCTGTTTGTTTTTGAAATAAGGTAAAGCTTTCTCAGGAATCAGATCTGATTGATTTACGTGGAAAAGCCTTAAGGGAGAAGTTGTTCCTTACTGTACATGTGTGAATCTTTAAGAATGCATGGCAGAAAGGGGGAAAATTCCTTTTAAAATATTTTTTATTTTCCTTTTTGGTAGAGAAGGGTTCTCCCTGTGTTGCCCAGGCTGGTCTTGAACTCCTGGGCTCAAGCAATCCTTTTGCCTCAGCTTCCCAAGCACTGGGATTATAGGTGTGAGCCACCATGCCTGGCCAGGAAATTTCTTATTTGCACCAGCCTCACTGATTATCATAAACTTTGTGTTGACAATTGAATACATCAGGAAAGCTAAAGCTTTCTTGTAAAATTTTTCAAAACAGATTTTTAGGAGAAAAGTTTGTGGGAAATTATGTAAATAATAATGCCATATACCGTGGAAAGGCATGCATTTTAAAGTGTGAAAAAAAATGAATGATAGAATCACAAAATACCTCTAAAGAAACATGCTCTTAAATCCATAAAGATTATGTTGCTAAGTAAAAGGAGTAACGGGAAGTATAAATGTGTTGTTATTTTTAAAACCTAAAGTAACTTTGCATTTCACATTCCCTACTCTAACAACATACTCTAAAATAAAAATCATGACACTAATTTATTCATCTACAGAGATATCACTCCGTGTGTGTGTATTCACACACACAACAGTGAATATATAGTTTTTAGTAAATGCATGAACACAATCTAATCATAGATACTGGCTTATGTAATACATCTTTTATCCTCCTTACTTACTTTTCCACCCCCTCTTTCCCATTTCATTGCATCTTCACCCACATCAGCAACCCCCTAGAGATAGCCATCTAGTGTGATTTGTTTTATTTTTGTCCCTGTGCTTATAATGAGATATACATACACATAAATTATCTCTACCTACTTATACTTGTATAGGAATTCATTTCTTCTCTGTTTTAGAAAAGTAACATTGTTATTCCCACATCCCTGTATCTTTGTTTTTTTCTTAACACCTCTTTTAATGGTATTGAATTTTCCCAACCATTAGTCATGTGTCAGTTATTACTGGGTAATCAACACAAGATCTCATTGGCATGTATCGATAAGTGTTCATTCTCACAGATGTACAGTTCAGTTGGGATTCTGTTCATCCAAACTAGGCTTGGTTGAGTGGCTCTATTTAAGGTTGTCGTAGCTGTGGCATCTCTGCTCCTCAACTCTCTCAGTCTGGGGCTCAAGCTTTAGGGGCAGAGGTTCCCCCTGAGAATATTCGTCTCACAGCTATGGCAGAAACATGAGGGGACGTGGGAAAACTGTGGGGTGACTAATGAGGGTCTGTGGTATGGGTTATGGAGGGATTCTGTGTGGTCAGTGATGAAGAAATCTGTGGAGTTAATAATTGAGGATCTTTGGGATCAGTGATGGGGTTCAGTACCTCTTAAAGCCTAGACCTAGAGCTGACACACTCACTCTCACATGCCCTTGGCCAAAGTAAGTCACATGTGCAAGTCCAAGTTGAAGAAGCAGGGAAGTATACTCTGCTCATGTGAGGGCAAGGCAAGGATGTGGATGCAGGAAGGGCTGAAAGGTTGGGGCCAATGACTTCATCTATCACAAAATGTTTTTGTTGTTGTTGTTGTTGTTGTTTGTTTTTTGTTTTTGTTTTTTACAATTTCTCTACCTTTTTTTTTTTCCACCCAAAAGAATGTCATCAATAAATGTCACAGAGAGAGGGAGTAGAGCATAAGTAGGTGGATCAGCTCAGGAACCAGACTTTCTAAAATCCATATGGTAAAAATACACATGCAAGAAAAGGAGGAGAAATGAGAGAGGTTAGCCCTGCCCAACTTTAGATTCTACTACAACCCCCACATAATTAAAGCAGTGGCATACTGACACAGGAATGGACAGACAGACCAGTAGAATAGAAATAAAAATTCCAGACATAGACCCAAGTATATCTAGAAATTATAGTACTGTGTATGATAAAAGAGTTAGTTCAAGACACTGGGGCAGGGTAGGCGCAGTGGCTCACATCCGTAATCCCAGCACTTTGGGACACTGAGGAGGGTGGATCACTTGAGGCCAGGAGTTCAAGACCAGCCTGGCAGACATAGCAAAACCTCGTCTCTATTTTTTTTTAATTTAACTTAAAAAAAGACACTGGGGCAAAGATGTACTTTTAAATAACTGGATAGACATTTAGAAAAAAGATTAAATTGGATCTATACCTCACACCATACTTGAGAATTGTAACAGCCCAATAATAGACCCCCAGTAGATCCTAACTTTTGTCTTAAACCAAAACTGAAAAGTGTGTGGTGAGGGAAGGAGGGGAGCTTATGAGATAAAAGAGCCTCTGATTTTTTTCAGTTGGGAGCTGGCCTTCTCCTGACAGCTTGGCCTTGATGTTCTGCTGTTGAACAAAACAATTGCCCAGCACAAGAGATAAAAACAGGACCACCCTGTCATCACGGTATACCACAGACAAAACAAAAAAGAACTCCAGATGTGCTAACTCTAAGTCTCTCATTTCTCTGCAACTTAGGGAGTATCTGGAACAATGTCACCTTTTGCTCAGCAAGTCACTCATTTTACATGAGGGGCTCCCTGCTGTGGAGCAGTTTGAATAAAGCATTTCTTATACTTTTCAGCTCAGTTTCAGATTTGAAAGTTTTTAGACAGGATAAGTTGTAAGTGGATGAGAGCTCTACATGTAAAAATAATGAAATCATACAGGTACTGGAAGATAACATACGTGAATTCCTTTCTAACAGGTGTGCAGAAAGGCCTTCTAAATGACCCCAATCCAGATATCTCATAGATTCAATGTGAGAAAAAAAACTGAATTAATACACATAAAGCACTTGGAAGTGGAGTTGGTAAGTGCTCCATGAATAGTACAACTGATCCTTCATGCCAGAGTTTTAGTTTTGTTTGTTTTTTGAGACAGGGTCTTGCTCTGTTACCCGGGCTGCAGTGCAGTGGGATGATCATGGTTTACTGCAGTCTCGACCTCCAGGGCTCAAGCAATCTTCCTACCTCAGCCTCCTGAGGAGCTGGGACCACAGGTGCATACCAGAACACCCAGCTAATTGATTTTTATTTTTTGTAGAGATAGGGTCTCACTATGTTGCCCAGGCTGACCTCGAAGTCCTGGGTTCAAGTGATTCTCCGGCCTTGGCCTTCTAAAGTGTTGGAATTACAGATGTGAGCCACCATGCCTTGCCTGTTTTGTTTTTGTTTTCTTGTGTTGTCATTTTTGTGTGCTGATTAGTTTCCAACATCTACAAGAGCAGAATCCAAAGCAAAACAGAGACTAAGAAAACATCAGTTGTCCATATTAGATATTAATGATAATTGCTTCTATTTTCCTGTGGAGGTTGGGGTGTGCTCTGATGGCTATTATGAGGGGCTTTTAGAACCCTGCCTCCACTTGCCACCAGTACATTTGAAGGGGGCTGTGCTGTCACAATATCTTCTTCTCCTTTTCCCCAGTATTCTCATCCAGGAAAAGCATGTAACATCCTGACAATTCCCCCAGTGTTATCTCTTAGGTTCTCTTTCCTGGCTCCTTCCCTTCCTCTTCTTAGAGGACACCCTGACACCATGCTGTGCACTGAGGGGCACCTCTGCTTCTCTAAATATTGCAGCAAGCTCTCAGGACCAGCTCCAAAGACACTTCCCTCCAGAAAACCTGTCCAGAGGAGGACCCCACCCTTACTGCCTGCTGCTCTGGTATAAGTTCACAACTCTGCTCTGCGAGGCAGGAGGTGCCTTTGTCTTCTGTACGGAATGGACACCTTCTCCAGATAATGATGCCCACAGTGAAGGGGCAAGTGGGCACAGCCATATTCCCTGCCCTACAGCACTGAAGACACCTTTTCATTTCTATTGCGGTAGTGAAAGTTGCCAAAACAATGCTGAGGAATGGTGATTATGGAGCCTATCTTGTTGGTTTCTTCGGTGGAGATGTCTTTAGTGTTTTTTTTTCAATTCAGTGTTACGTTTCTTGATGACTTTTAGTACATGATCTCTGCTGTATTTAAGGTTTAAATATTCTTGCTTTGGTTTGAATTTTGATTGAGAGTGACTGCCAATTTGTGTCCAATGCCTACTGTATTTCCATTGATATAATCATGTGTTCCCCTCGGGATTGTGTATACTTGATGTGGTACTATAGGGTCCTTTCTCCTTGGGACCAACCGCTTCTTCAGTTAATGTGCTCTGGGTCTGAAAGTGGCTCAGGTCTGGAAACTCGCCTCTGTTACATTGCAGTCCTATCATCCTCAAAGCAATCGGTTAGAAAAAGTCTGTAACAGCTTTTCCTACCGCCAGCCCTGGCCTAGGAGGGGGAAACACCACTAAACTTAGTGATGTTGGTGTCCCTCTTACCTGAAAATTCTTAATGGCCTTTGTTAATAGGACTTCTTTGGAGTGTGATTATCCAGCTTCTGGCTGTACCTAGCGTATCCAGCAGGTCCACTTCCCTGAGACTTTTCATTCCTTCTCCCACTGACAGCCATGGCAAATCTGGCATTTCAACATCACTTGGCCCAGGCTATTGCTTTCCCCGTATTGCTAGGAACCATCTCAGTGGTGAATTACATCGTTTCCTGAAGTCCTTGCCAAGATGTTAAATCCCGTGCTTCTCTTTTACCCATTCTTGTGTTCTTCCCATCCACTACCACGTCTTGATCCAAAGCCCTCAGAATTCCTCTTGATCAAGCACCTTCAAAATTCTGCCCCATATGTACTCCTCCAGCTCCTGTTGGTATAGGCAGCCCAGGTCTTGCATCTCCCTTGCAGTATCGTTTCTTTCCTCCCTTATCATGCCCAGCACGTATCTGGCTGGGTTATGCTGTAGCTTAGCCTTATTTATAGGTATAGTGGCAAAGAGGGGAAGTGAGGGTAGATCCTGATGGGGGCACAGTCGAGGGGCTGCAATGTATTTCAGCATAGGAGTGTGATAGTCCTTAACAGGGAGGGATGGGCCACTGTTGCAGGCTTACAGCGTTCAGAGATATGATAACCAGCATCCAAGTGGACCCTAATAACCCTTGCCTTCTGGTATTCATGCCCTCGTACACTGGTTAAGGACTTGGTCCTGTATAACCAACTGAGTACACTGGAAGTGATGCATGTGACTTCTGAGTCTACATCACAGAAACCACTGCAGCTGTTTCCTTGACCTCTCAGATTGTTCACTCTGGGGGAAGCCAGCTGCCACACTGTGAGAACAGCCCTGAGGAGAGAGCCATGTGGGGAAGAACTGAGGCTCCTGGCCAACAAAGTCTGTACCAACTTGCTAGCCATGTGAGTGAGCTAACTTGGAAGTGGACACTCCAGGACCAGATGGCCTTATAGATGACTTTAGCCTCAGCCAATATGTAATGCAACCACAAGAGAAACCCTAAGCAAGAACTGTCAAGGCAAGTCCTTGAATTTCTGACCCACAGAATCTGTAAGCACAGTAAATGGTTGTTTTATATAACTAAGTTTTGGAGAAATTTGCAACATAGCCATAGTAACCGGAATAAAAGGAATCTGGAGATTCAGGATTTTGGAGGTCATCAAGCCAGATGTACCCTGTGTCAAGGTTGCTTTCTTTCCCAGTCAGAGCCCTGACCTTGGCATAGAAGATACGTCTTGGTTGGGAGTTTAGCTTTCCTTGTACTCTGCTGCTCTGACCAAGTCCTGAGCCTTGTCCTTAGTGTCCTTTGCCCTTCCACTTCAGGACACGAGAGCTTCATATGCTGCTGCCAAGGAAGCCCCTTGAGGTTTTTACACTTTGGTTTCATTGCCTGTAACCACTCTCTGCCTTTTATTGTCCTTTTCTAGATTGTCCATTGAGCTCAGCAAAGGCACCCAATACTTTTAGCCTGATTGTTGCTATTTCCCCCATGTGCATCCCTCTCCACCAGTAGCCAGCCCAGTTCACCACCTGTGAAAGTTTTAACAATTGATTTGTCTCTTTATTCCAGGAGCTGTTTGCTTTCCACCTCCTACTAATAATGATGTCTTCTTTCTCGGGCAGTGAGTGATGCAGTTCCAGAACTCCATTTCATCCACAGTTTGCATTCTCACAGCCCTTCTGATACTAATTGTTATGTATTGAGTTCTGCTTCTCAGGAAGCAGACTCTGAGAAAGAGTTTAGAGTACAGGATGTTTATTAGAGAGGGCCCTTGGGAGAAACACCTGTGGGAAAGAGTGGAAGGAAGCTGGAGTGAACAGAAGCTGAGCTGTGCTGCAGACCACATGACAGCCTTAGCCAATCCTGCAGGGAGCTTTGGAGCTAGAATGGCTCTTTGCTGTGCTGAGATTTTATTCCCTAGACTTGATCAGACGTTGGATGGGGACTGCCCCGGGAAAGGGCATGATCTTGGGCATGGTAGCTCTGTGCAGCTCAGGCAATTGCTGAAGGGATTTACAGTCCTGAATACCATCAGCTGATAACTGGGAAACCATCTTTCCTTGAAGCGAGATCTGGGTGGTATGTCACAGTGACCATGGGTGTTGTGTTCAACAGACATTGGGCTGGAAGCACATGGGGTATCATGATGTTACAGGAATCCCTGCTTACTGGACCTCTGATTTAATAAAATATGACTAGAGTGAGTCCATTTTGAAGTGAGTAGCTAGGCACTCACAAGGCACCTATAGAGTTAATACTTATGATCTGAAAATAGCCACATTCCAAACTGACCACCAATTATAAATACAGAATATTTACTGCCGTACAGAGTACTGCCATACTCCCACCAAGCCTGCAGAATGTCCAGATGTCCTAAGCATGCAGCCCACTTTCCTTAAAGATAACACTAATGAGCAAGCTTAGGTTGAAGGATCAATGGTCATTAATAACTCCAATTGCTCCTACCTGTATTGAACACATCTGCACTTTCCAAGTTTAATTCTAGCTCCTTATAGTTTCTTATAAGTAGAGACACTAACAAAGGACAGTGCTTTCCTCTGCTTGCTTTCTGAGGACACCCTACTCTGCAACAGAGTAGTTTCCAGTAAACTTGCTTCTTTCACTGTGCTCTGTGAATTGCTTCTAATTCTTTCCTGTGCAAGATCCAAGAACCTGCTCTTGAGATCTGGATCGGGACCGTCTTTTCTAACATGAGGCCCAGTGAAAGGACCTCATGAGGTTTTCCACAAACACCAGGATGGAGGAAAACAGGAAGTTCAGCAAATAGTGTGCTGAAGGTAATAGCGAGAGAGAAGACTGCTGGGAGAAAATGGGGAAACAATAGATGCTGTTCAGGGGACAATAGGGATTTGAGGACACTATATGTTCTCCCAACATCCTCTGCGCCCCTTCACTTTTCCCCCAGCATAACCCATGAAACACTTTGGTTTCATTGCCTGTTAACAACTCTATGCCTTTTATTATCATTTTCTAGATTGTCAGTTGAGCTCAGCAGATGCACCCAATACTTCCACCCTTATTGTTACTAGTCTTACTGTTACAGAATAATAGTGTGATGGAGGCTAATGATGAACTCATTGACACAGGAATTTTCTCTCAGCCCCTTTGCCAGACTCGCAGCAAGGGCACCCTCTCTACTCAGCCCGTGGCACTCAACCCCTTGTGGGAGGGAGTACAAGAGCAAGCGAGTGTGGGATAAGCTCTTTTAGTTCTTGCTGTCCAAGAACTAAAGCCTGATGGACAGCAGCATGTTAGCAGCTCAGTTGGCTCCTGGCCCCGTCGTGTAGGGTGGCTGCCCTCTGCTGGCGAGGGCAAAGAGGCAGTGCAATAGCCTTTATGGGTACCTGCACTCAATGGATCTTGAGCTCTTATTCAACATCCAAGAAGAATGAGGATGCGCTATCAAAGAGTGAGCAAGGCGGGGAGTTTTATTGAGGGATGAGTGTTGAAAGCTTTCTGTGGAGAGGTGACGTGGGGTGGTCCCCCTACCTGAAGGCAGGAAAGCACACCCCCACCACACTCTGCTGCAATATGTCTGGCTTTTATGGGTTCAGAATAGGGGAGGGCAGGCAAACAGAAACAGAAGTTTTCACTCTGGTCTGAGGTTTTACCTGAGACTGTCCTCAGCTTGAAGGTGGGGGTCTCACCAGGGACCCACTCCTATCTTCCTAGGCATTTGGCTGCCTCCTATTGCTATCATCATTAGCCTCCATCACACTATTATTCTGTGACTCCCTACTAGACCACAGCACAGTATCTGTGAATCACCAACAGTACCCAGGGCAACATTTACGGACTCCATCAGCACCGCCTAGAACAGCATTTTCTACTCTACCTGGCCCTGATCAGTGTCTTCTGACATCCAAATAGCCTGAACCACAGTGTCCGGTGACTTCACTAGGCCACAGTTCAGTCACAGCTGTTCCACTTTGAGTTTCGATCTTCTTTTTTAGCAGGCACTCTCTTTGTAACCCAGGGTCCCTGGGTTTTGGAGTATGTAACCAAATTCAGGCCAGGACCACTCATTATTTGAAAGCCAAAAGCTCAAAAGATGAGCTTTGGTAAAAGGAAACTTAGCTATATTTGAGAAGCCAGCAACCTAGGGAGGCAGTGAACTAGCATTCAAAGACCACCTCATTGAGTTGTGTCTCCAGATCAAGGACGTTTAAGGGAAATTAGGGGAAATGATGAGCAAAACCTTTTTGTGAAATGTACGCAGTCTCAGGTGGGCAGTTAATCATTGCTTTCTTGGTCAATCTTTTGTGGCCTTCTGCAGGCGCTATCAGCATGTTCTTATCAGGCTGGTCAGCCTGTTCCCAGAGTTGTTGGTCAGCGTCTTTTCTTTTATCTCTGTTGAAGGTCATGTTTCCTGAAGCTGTTTTTCATGAATAATCTGCAAACTCAAGCAAAGTAATAATTATAGTCAAACAAATAAGCTTTTGGCTAACATGGAGTCAGTACTGTGAAAACGTCTTCATTTGCAACTGTTGCACCTTGAGTTCTTATTTCAAAAAGTTCCAGGAAGCTCAGCCGCAGCAAAACAAAAAACCAGTTGGATCCAGAGATGCCTGAGCTAGACATGATTTTGGCAACTCTCCTCATTATCATACTTAAAATTCTGCTCAGGGAGGAGCTTATTTGCCACTTTCTATGAGGAAGCATGCTCATGACTGCACCTGTGCTGCCTTTACTCCACCTCTACATACAGTGACTCAGCTAACCAGCCCTACCAAAGCCCTTGTTTCCATCTTCATTCCAGGAGGTGCTGCTTTGAGGGATCATCCCCAGTGTCCTTGTTGCAAGCAATAAAATCTTCCTGTTAAATTCTCCTTGGTTGTGGTCATTGGACTGTTACTGCCAAGCAATCAAACCCACTCATGTGGGTAACACCTTGTTGAGATGTAGCACAAGGATTAGTTGGGTATGTACTCTTAGCTTCCTACTGGTTCGTGCCTTCACCACCCTGGCAAAGAGATGTGCCAATGCACAGAAATACAGCTTCACCTTGACTCTGGGGACATTTACACCGCCTCATTGAGTACATGTCAGCGTGTAAGGTCATCTCCCCCATGAGCCTTGCTGATGCGAGGAAGAGGAAAAGCAGGGTCTGACATACTGCTTGTTGCTGCAGGGTGGGAGCAGAAGCTCAGCTCTCTATTGGGCCTTGCTGATGGCAAGGGTGGAGGAAAACAGGGTGCCCTCTAGCTGTTTCCCGCCACCTCATTCTGCCTCATTGATGCCATGTGGGGCTTGAGGTTCAGCTTCTAACTGGGATCCACTGACACCCAAGTGGTGGCTTTGTTCAGTCTCATTCTTTCTAGATGGGCCCCACTGGGCCCTACTGACCCCAGGGGTGGGAGGAAGGTGGAGTTCTGACTGACTCTGACTTTTGCTGCATTGTTCAGTCTTTTTGATGCCAGGTAGAGTAGAGGCCAGCTCACACTGGAACTCCCTGATACTACTACCATTGTGGAAGAATTGGAGAACTGCCTGCTTTTTCCAGGCAGGTGAATGTAAGTAAGATCAGATCTGTACCCCACTTTGGCAACGCTAACCTGGCAGGAGAGTCAGAGCGCCACACGCTTCCACTGGGCAGAGGATGAAATATTAACTCCCTGCTCTGTCCCATTGACTCTACCCCAGCAAGGGATGACAGTGCTGCCCTGTGCTTTCTGCAAGGTGGTGGGGTGGGGATCAGGTCCCCACTTATCTCACTGAAATGAGTGGGGGCAGGTTTTTCTATTGGTATTTGGCTGGAGTAGGATGGATACTGCCAAAAACATTTTTATGTTTTTGCCTTTTTACTCCTTGTATAGTAACCACATAACTCTGTTTAATGTTTAGGTTTGTTCTCTCACCCTTCTGTATTCCTTTGCCTTTGGACTCTTCTAAATTTTTCTTACCATGTTATCTGTTTATATCTCCATTTGTTATGACCTCATTAAGCCCTCAACCCAAATAGCTGCTCTTGCTGGCAATGGCAACATCAGGGCCAGGACTCCTTTTTTTTTTTTTTTGAGACAGGGTCTCGCTCTGTCACCCAGGCTGGAGTGCAGTGGCACAATCACAGCTCACTGCACCCTCAATCTCCTGGGCACAGTGATCCTCCCACCTCAACCTCTCAAGTATCTGGGATTATGGGCATGCACCACCATGCTCAGCTAATATTTTTATTTTTATTTTTTGTAGAGACGAGGTCTCACCCAGGCTGGTCTTGCACTTCTGGGCCCAAGTGATCCTCCTGCCAGGCCTCTCAAAGTGCTGGGATTATAGACATGAGCCCAACGAGGACTCTTTTCTGATTTGTCACAAGCATTGAACTACTCCACTGCATAATATGTGTTCATTTTGGGTTTGGTTGCCTGACACTGGAGTCTGGCGGTGCCATTTAAAATCCCACCAGACCCCACACAGGGCTTGCACTGTCTCTTCTACCATAGGGTTATGTAACCATTCAGTCATAGTTAGACTCCTGATTAGATGATGGCTTCTGCTACCAAAATCCACGTCTCCACAGAGTAGAGTGACAGTGAAATATCCCTGCTGAGGACCAGACTGGGATTTTTTTTAAAAGAAGCTGTCTTTTTAAGCACAAATGAAGACAAAGTCACCGTGCAACCCCCAAAATACTAAATATCCCCCTTTTATTGGCTAAAATGAATGATACTTCTTCTTCTTCTTTTTTTTTTTTGAGATGGAGTTTCACTCTTGTTGCCCAGGTTGGAGTGCAATGGTGCGATCTTGGCTCACCACAACCTCTGCCTCTCAGGTTCAAGTGATTCTCCTGCCTCAGCCTCCTGAGTAGCTGGGATTACAGGCATGTGGTACCATGCCTGGCTAATTTTTTATGTTTAGTAGAGATGGGGTTTCTCCATGTTGGTCAGGCTGGTCTCGACCTCCCAACCTCAGGTGATCCACCTGCCTTGGCCTCCCAAAGTGCTGCGATTACAGTTGTGAGCCACTGCACTCGGCAATTTCTGCTCCTTTACTAATTTCAGCTTTATCTTCACTCTATCTAGTTTGCCTTCTCTATAGAAAGATTTGTTGAGATACTCAATCATAGAATTATTCTACTTTCCAACAACTCCTAATTAGAGCTGATCTCCACTTCCTTGAGCCATCCAGAAAATTGCCCAAACAAACATCCATATGCCCTATAATATGTCTTTTTAATATCTTCTTATTGAGATGCTCCATGGTTCCCCAGGATGTGCACTCTCCCCTGCTACGATGACTAATAACCTAACTTGCTCAAGTATAGCTGTGTTCTTGGTGATCTTTGATTGGAGGGCATTGACATCTTGTAACTCTTTGGTTAAAAATTCTTGCTTTTCCTGAATTTCCCATTGGTTTTCTCATCTGGGATTTAATAATGGCATTGCAAGAAGCAAAGTAGATAGTCTGGCATATTCCCCTCAAGAAACTTGGCAAGTCAAACTGCATGGGTGGGAAACAGTAGGTTGAACCACTAAGAAACAGCTGGTTGTGCCTATGAGATGGGAAGATTCTCAGCATTGTATTTCTATGGGAGAGAAGATTGTTGCAAATTATTTCAGAATTAATTGGTCTCTGTCAAGAGGTAGATATGAGGGGGAAATGGGCTTAGTACTCTGCAACGTGTACCTTCCTCTTATCCTTACAAACACTATGAACAACAAAGACAGGTAAGGTAGATTATTTTCTGAGGCTAACTCATTTGCAAACTAATCTGCTATTCCCCTCACTGGAAAAGGGGCTGCAGGTGAGCAACCACTCTTTCCTCTATAGCATCTGCCTTCTCTTCATCAGTCTGAACTCACTCCTTAACTTGGCCTGAAATAGCCCACATCCCTGACATTTTATTAATTCTCTTTCCTGGACTCGACTCCAGAAAGTACCTAAGAGGGTGAATAGTATGCCAGACACTGGGAGTAGAAATTTAGACTCTCCACCTCCACTTCTTGTTCCCAGCATACCCATTTAACTAAGTGCCCTGGGAACATTGTTAATAAATCCTTTTCCCATCATATGGACATCCCATACTGTGCCAATAAGGACCCTGGTTAGCGGGCACTTTCTTTCCCTTTCAGGCAATCCCAGAATGCTTTTACCCTTACCCCGATCATCCCATCTCTTCCATGTAGCAAGCCACACTGCAAGATCAATTGGAAATTCTGCATCAAAGTGTTGCAAGACATTAACGTAATTTGAAAACTTTCTGTAATATGTGGTTTATTCAACATAAAATTATGGAAGGACATTGAAGAGGATCAATCAGAATTCCAGTGATACTGAGGATCTCCATGAAAAGCTGCTCTTCTCATTTTCCCAGCCACAAATTAATTTCCCTAAGTACCCCAAGCAGAAGTTTCATGGGAGAAGATTTCTTAAAGCCCTGGCTAGGTTTTGTCAACTAACAAGTGCATGTATACTTGTGTTAGTCCATTTGCATTGCTATAAAGGAATACCTCAGGCTGGGCGATTTATAAAGAAAAGAGATTTAATTGTCTTACGGTTCTGCAGGCTGTACAGGAAGCATGGTGCCAGTATCTGCTCCTGATGAGGGCCTCAGGAAGCTTCCAATTATAGCAGAAGACAAAAGGGGAGCAAGCGCATCACATGATGAGAGCAGGAGCAGGAAAGGGGGAGGATGCGAGTGCCATACTCTTTTACAACCAGGTCTCGCATGAACTCAGAGTGAGAACTCACTCTACCAATGAGGAGAGCACCATACCATTCATGAGGAATCCACCTCTGTGACCCGAACTCCTCCCACCTGGTCCCACCTCCAACATTGGAGGTCATATTTCAACATGAGATTTGGAGAAGACAAATATTCAAACCACATCAGTACTAGTACAAATTAGGTCATATTGTCATGTGCATCTAACAATGATTCAGCTCTGAGAAGGCACAGTAATACATATGATACGTTTGATTACTGTGCAGCTATTCTGTATGACAGTTCTGGGACTTCAGATGACCACTGGAAGCAGATTTCTCTGGTGGCCACACTAGACATCACTACTACAGATATGTAATTCCACTTTCCTCCCTTTCACACACTGACACGTTTACATTATACACACACATATACAATATTATGTCATCAGGGCTTTCACTTTGAATGAGGAAGCTGCGATATTAATCTGGAACTCAGCTTTAAATTTTCTACAATCAGTTTGCCTAGGGAGAAATCTCTTCATTTAAAGATTAATAGACCAGGCACAGTGGCTCATGCCTGTAATCCCAGCACTTTGGGAGCCTGAGGCGGACAGATCGCAAGGTCAGGAGATTGAGATCATCCTGGCCAACATGGTGAAACCCCGTCTTTATTAAAAATACGAAAAACAATAGCAGGGCATGGTGGCGTGTGCCTGTAATCCCAGCTACTCAGGAGGCTGAGGTAGGAGAATCGCTTGAACCCTGGAGGCGGAGATTGCAGCGAGCCCGAGATCGCACCACTGCACTCCAGCCCGGTGACAGAGCAAGACTCCGTCTCAAAAAAAAAAAAAAAAAAGGATAAAGATTAAAAATGATGATGATGATGATGACGATAATAATTGTTCCTGACCCATAAGGATACTACAAAATAAAACAATGGAAAAAAGAAAAAAGTATCACACACACACAGACAGATCCTGGCTTTTGGATTGAGATACATAAATTTTTAAATGTTAAGAAAGTATCCATCAATTCCACTTTTCTTGAAGGTTTTTAAATGTTCATACAGTAAAACTGACTTTTTTTGGGTCTGCATCACAGTAAGGATAAAGAACAGTTTCATAACCTCTAAAAGATCCTTCATACTACCTCTTTGCAGCCAAATTCTTCCTCTCCACTAGTTCCTGATAATGACTGATCTGTCCTCGTCCCTACAGTTTTGTCATTTCCACAATGTTATATAAATGAGATCATATAGTATGTAATCTATCATGAATGGATGTTGAATTTTATAAAAATCTTTTTCGTATCTATGGAAATAATCATACAAGTTTTCTCCTTAGACTCATTAAAAATAGCAAATTATATTAATATGACAAGTCAAATTTTAATCACACCCCCAGAATTTACCAGCTATATAACATTAGACTAGTTATTTGTTTTACGTTCCTCAATGCAGATGAAATGAGTTAATACATGTAGAGCACTTAGACGTGCCTGGAACATAAATATTATATGGACATTTGCAAGTATAATTGCTAACGTTATTACCTAATACATTTGAGATTACAGAGAGGTTTACACACTTGGAAAGTTTCTCAGTTATTTGTTGCTACAAGACAAATTACTCCAAAACTTAGTGGCTAAAAACGACAACCATTTTATTTGTTCATGATTTTATAGGACAGCAGCTTCAACTTGGCTCATTTGGAGGGCAGAGTGGTTCTGCTAGTCTTGTCTAATGTCAGTGAGGCTGCAGCCATCCAGCAGCTTGACTGGGACTAAATGTTCTAAGATGGGCTCACTCACATATCCGGGGGCTTGGTGGGGACAGCTGGAAGGCTGGTACTTCTCTACACTTGATCTTACCTCATTCAATAGTTTTGCCCAGACTTTCTTTCATAGTAGTCTCAAAGCAGCAAAAAGATGAAAACAGAAGCTGCAAGGCTACCTGAAGCTCAGGCTCTGGAACTGACACAATATTTCTGCTCTATTCTATTGGTTAAAGTAAGTCACAAGGACGCCCAGATACAAGGGATGGGGAAATTGATTCCATCTCTTGATGGGAAGAATTGCAACATAATGCAGCCATATATGTCAATGTATCAGAGGGGAAATTTGGAGATGGAGTAGTAATAAACATATAGAAAATTAAATAAACAACTAAACCACACAGTTGTTAATGCCAGAGAAGACAAAGAAACAGAATAGTAATCACAGTGTCTATATCATTCAACTCAACTGTGACTACAGTTTACAAAGCCGTAATGAAAATAATCACTGACCTTAAGTCTGACCACAGTCATGATGCATCTGTATTAGGAGGATGGAGATAGTAGAATTATGTATGCAAGTGATGTGCATATGGGATGAGACAGAGAACTACATCTTTTTCCAGTATGAATTCAGTCAGTAGAAAATATTTAATATTGAAAAATCAGAGGCTGGGCATGGTGGCTCACGCCTGTAATCCTGGCACTTTGGGAGGCTGAGGTGGGTGGATCATGAGGTCAGGAGTTTGAGACCAGCCTGGAAAGCATGGTGAAACCCTGTCTCTACTGACAATACAAAAAATTAGCCTAGCATGGCAGTGCGGGCCTGCAGTCCTAGCTACTTGGGAGGCTGAGGCAGGAGAACTGCTTGAACCTGGGAGGTGGAGGTTGCAGTGAGCCGAGATCATGCCACTGCACTCTAGCCTGGGCAACAGAGCGAGACTCCATCTCAGGAAAAAAAAAAAAAAAGAAAGATAGAAACAAAAATCAAGAAGAGGCAATCTGTTTCTGACAATTATGAAGGTAAATACCAACAGAATCCATGAAAAGGGGAAAATGTGATTGCTTCTGGGATAAGACAATGGGATAAGAGGTGGGACAGAGCAGAAGACAACTATTTTTCATAGCAATTCTTGTAAAACTGCTTGATTATTTTTAGTATACGCACATACAATTTTGATAAATCTACAATTAAAAAAAAAACTCTACCTTAATTAAAATGCAAATGATGGCTAGGCACAGTGGCTCATGCCTGTAATTCCAGCACTTTGGGAGGCCAAGGAGGGTGGATCATTTGAGGTCAGGAGTTCAAGACCAGCCTGGCCAATATGGTGAAACACCATCTCTACTAAAAATACAAAAATTATCTGGGTGTGGTGGCACACACCTGTAATCCCAGCTACTCGGAAGGCTGAGGCAGGAGAATCACTTAAACCCAGCAGGTGGAGATTGCAGTGAGCTGAGATCTTGCCACTGCACTCCAGCCTGAGCAACAGAGTGAGACTCTGTCTCAAAAAAAAAAAAAAAAAAAAAAAAAAGGCAAAAAACCAAGTAGCAAGAAAATTGCCCAAATTTATATTAAATGTAAAAAATTATCAATGTGAGTTTCATTAATAAATAAAAAGCGATTTAAAA
>CAUYLG010058077.1:0-44496 GCA_963573385.1 Cacajao melanocephalus
CAGCTCACAGGGAGGCCCCGCCCCGCCGCGCTCACCTCTCCGCTGCACTAGAAACCTCTCAAAAATCCTGTAGTTGTGTCTGCACACGGTGTCCACCGCGGCCCGCTCCTGCTCCAGGTAGTCCTTCTGGCTGTTGTAGTACCCTTCGTCAGGCCGCCCCAGCTCCGTCACCGCGCGGAACTCCCCCACGTCGCTGTCGAAGCGCACATACTCCTCCTGGTTATAGATGTATCTGACCAGGAGCCGCACCCGCTCCGTCCCGTTGAGGTGACGACACTCATACTTAAACTGCTCCAAGAAACATGCTGTGGGGACACAAATGACCCGGTCACAGAGGGTGCCTCTGGGAAGACACTGACAGCGATGCTGCCATCGGGACTCCCTGGCGGGGTGCGGGCTCTGGGAACCTTGACGGGCCCCACCCGTAACCCCAACCACGTGCAGCCCAGGGGCTCATCCTCTGTCTTTCTGAGGCGGAGGCGGGGCTGAGGGGCCAGGCGGGAAAATTGTGACACCCTGCTTTTTGCCAGCAAAAACTAACTCTCCCTTTTCCTGGCTAAAAGCTGTTCAGGTGTTATGCTACCTTCTTCAGCCAGACAGACTCCATCTTGGCTTCTTCATTTCAGTAACTTTCTTCCCATTAAGTATGTAACTATAGTATACAGCAAGGTCAGACTGACTCTGGGCACCCAGAAACGCCTTTGTTGATAAGAGGCTGAGCTGAGTGGTATGAACAGAGCCTGGAAATGCAGCTGCAGTGAGCGCCCAGAGCCCGCCTTATCTATAAGTTGTATGTCTTTGATGACAGCTGTACTCCTCACACCTGGCACTGTTTTACTTCCTATGTATCAGTTTTCCTTTTTAACTTTTTGCTTACTCTGCTTTTATGAAAACTTTGTTTCAACTAGGTTCCCCCCTTTCCTGTTAAAACTAGTGTATAAAAGACCACCTAACTTTTTCTCCGGGGCCAAGAGAATTTTTGGCGTTAGCCACTCTCGGTCGCCGGCTTAATAAAGGACTCATAATTCCTTCTCAGAGTGTCGCACATTCCTTGACTCGCTTGGTTACAACATTTGGAGGCCACAGCGAGAATTTATGGTTGCCACTGGGCGTCACAGGTCTCGTTCTGGTCTTCCCTGGATGAATGGCAGCCTATAGGGGAGGCGCCCCCTGAGACGTTCCAGGGCCCAGTAGCCCACTGCCATCTGGAGGGGAATGGATCGACCGCCGATGTGCCCAGCAAATTTGGCTCCTGAGTCCTCTGTCTCTGCTCCCGGGAAGGTAAGTCAGTCCTAATCTGGTTATTCTTGGAAGTACAGGAATCATCCAATTACCGGGATGCCGGAATTGACTACGGTGATTCCTGTGACCTTGGACTCTGGGGCACCCAGAGTCCCTGGTCCTGGTTCTTGTTCTGGACTGTGGGAGAGTCCTGGTTTCTGGGTTCTGTTAGCTCTGCTGACACTTCAGTACATTGATGGGCAGTCTCAGTTTCTGTTAGGGAGTGTCTCTCTCTCTCTCTCTCTCTCTCTCTGTCTATCTCTATCTCTCTTTTTTCATTTTTGTTTAAATTAGAGGACTCTCTGTCCTAAAAATAGGAATAAAATGTGCAAAAAACTCTGTGTAAATGGTGCATGCATCTGTGAGTGATTGGGGAGTTCAAGGGCCTCGCCCCTTGAAATTCCAGTTTGTAGCCCCACAGCGAAAGCTACGGGGCTCGACTGGGCTCTTTGTCTGCAATACCGTGGTCATCTCATAAGGCTTATGGCAGCAAGCTCAGCTTGGTCCTGCCAGGGCTTTCTACCGGACTGCCTATGCTAAGAGAGACCCGATGTCCCCGTCAGGGGAGCAGCCAAAGGAGCATCTGAGTGATCCCAATACAGGATTTTTCTGTTTGTCCAAACCATCATAATTGTTTGCATGTCCCAGTGTCTATTGTCTGCCTAAGACTGTATGTCTGGCTGCTGTTACTGCCCAAGATGGCTAGGAAAAAACTTCGTTAAGGTACTCAGTGCTAGGAGGTAAATCCCTCATTTTCCGGTTGGGCTGGCCAACCCAGTCCTACCTTTCCTGTTAAACACAAATCAGGTGTTGTTACAGAGAAAAGTGTGACAGACGTTCACCAGACCGTGATTTGTGGCACCACACGGATTGTTGGCATCTGAGCTGTCACCTCCCATGCCCCAACGACTGGGTGCATCTCTCTCTCTTTTTCTCAGAACAGTGGTGGATTCAAAATAGCCATCCTGCAGACCTCCTTGCCCACCTATTCTGTCACCCCACCACTTTCCCAGTACCCTTAGACAGAACACGGTGCAGAGAAACCTATACCTGTAACACTCTAATTCTTCTGCAGTCATATTATTCCCCCCTGTGGTTGATCTCTGATCTTCAGGAAACTTCGGGTGGCCCTTTTCCTCCACATCCCCATCCTTTACCCTGATCATCTCAATTTCCTGTGTCTCTGACTGTAGTGTCTCCAGGACTTGGCTTTGTTGTCCTTTCTTAACCTTTAAGGGAAAGGGCTGAATGTGAACACTCTGCTTTTAAAACGTGGAGACATCTGAGGTATCTCGGATATAAGTATAGGGGCAGACTACCCAGAGCCTATAAACCTTTTCAGCCCAGGTGTTCTGCCTCACCCCTATTCTGTCCTGTTTCTTTAAGAATGCTAAAGCAGCAGCACTGAGTCTCCGCAGCCGCTGGAACTCAAAAGTGCAGTTTGTGAGGTAGAGTCTGTGAGGTGAAGTGAGAAAACACCGCCCCCAGGGCATGGGAGCTAAGACCGCCCACAGCTCAACTGCAAAGCAGGCCACAGACGGGCAGGAAAAAAACAGCAGGGAGGGGTGAGGTACAGCCCAGTCTCAGGCAGCCGTGCAAAGAGCCCCCCTAGATTGCTAGCCTTCTCCCCATAACTCAGAGTCTGAAATTACTAAATGTTGTGGCAAGAAATAGCGGCTGTAGCCCTTTTCTTGTTTCTCCTGGTTATAATCTTCCTGTTTTTCGAATTCTCCACGCCCCCAGGCCGTGAATACTTTTCCCGTGCTAGGTCTGACATTTCAGTTTAGAATCCTGTTAACTATTTGTGTTCAAAATGGGAAATTCTTCCTCCTGGCTCAGTCACTGAGCCCCCTGCAGTGTATGTTGAAGAACTTTTCTCTAGGCTTCTCAGAGAACTGTGGAGTCCACCTTAAGAAAGGCAAACTCCGGACTGTGAAGTGGAGTGGCCAAAACTTGAAACCAGGTGGCCTCCAGAAGGGTCATTAAACCCCTCAACAGTTAAAGCTGTGTGGCAGGTTGTTACCGGAAAGGCCGGGCACCCTGATCAGTTTTGCTATATTGATGAATGGCTTAGTTTGGTTCAGAATCCTCCCCCGTGGCTCTGATCTTACGCTGTTCATGACCCCATCTCTAAGGTTCTTCTGAATAAAGTCCCCTCCTGGCCCCGACCGGTTGCTCGAGTGGCCCCTTAGGCCCCCCCCTCCGTGTTGCCCCCCTCTGAGGAAGAGGGAAGCCATTTACACCCTTTACTACCACCATATAATCAAGGGTCCAGCACAATCGCTCCAACGACACCTACACAGCCCGTTAGGGGAAGCTACTCTACTCTTCCCCTTCAGGGAGGCACCACCCCCGCCAGGCAGTGAGCGTTCTGCTGCTCCGTTTTTAGTTTATGTTCCATTTTTCACCTCTGACCCGTACAATTGAAGAGCTCAAAATCCTCCGTTTCTGAAAAGCCCCAGGTCCTAACTGCGCTAATGGCATCTGTACTTCAGACTCATAGACCCACCTGGGACGACTGTCAACAGCTCCTTCTTACCCTTTTCACCTCTGAAGAAAGGGATAGGATTAGAAGGGAAGCCAGAAACCATTTCCTTAGTTCAGAAGGGAAGCCTAGGGAGGAAGCCCTAGACCTCCTTGAGGAGATTTTTCCTTCTACCCAAACTGAGTGGGACCCTAACACCTCGGAAGGTAAAGGGCTTTGGAAAATTTCCACTGGTATCTCCTCGTGGGTATTAAAGGAGCTGCCAGAAAACCTATGAACTTGTCTAAGACCACAGAAGTTGTTCAGAGGGCTGATGAGTCACCCGGAGCATTCTTAGAGCATCTCCAGGAGGCCTATCGAATTTACACCCTGTTGGACCCAGCAGCTCCTGAAAATAGCCATGCTATAAACTTGGCATTTGTGGCCCAGGCAGTTCCGGACATTCGGAAAAAGTTACAAAAGTTAGAGGGTTTTGCTGAAATGAACATCACTCAGCTTTTAGAAGTAGCCCAAATGGTTTTTGATAACTGAGAAACTGAAAAGGAAAAGCAGGCAGCTCAAGTCGCTGACAGGGCAGCCGACAGGGTGGGAAAAAGGCAAGCAAAAATTACAGTGGCCGCCTTCCAAAAAGCAAAAAGGGAGGAACTCCCATCACAAAGCACCAGCCGGAAGACTCCAGACCCCTGCCAGAAAATCCAGAAAGGTGAACGGGCTCCCCTACAAAGGTACCAGTGTGCTTTCTGTAAACAGATGGGACACTGGAAGGACAAATGTCCTTTAAAGCCAGAAAAGAAAACAGAACAAAAAAGAGTCCTCACCCTCCCCATAGCAGAGGAATCTGATAATTGACGGGACTGGGGCTCCTTTTCACTCAGCCCCTGGGAGTCCATGGTTACTGCTACTGTGGGGGGCCAGCCTTTACGCTTTTTCATTGATACTGGAGCTGAACATTCTGTACTACAGACACCCTGGGGCAGTGTTTCTAACAATAAAATGACTGTACGGGGGGCTACTGGAGCTATTCAGGAATATCCTGTCACCCACTCACATGAAGTTCATTTAAGCCAAAAGAGAGTAATCCATTCATTTCTAGTAGTTCCAGAGTGCCCCTTCCCCCTTCTTGGGCATGACCTGCTCCACAAACTGCAGGCATCCATCTCCTTCTCAGCTCAGCTCTGTCTCGAGTTAGGAGACACAGAGCCCTTTCCTGCTCAACTCCTGCTGACCATTCCTTTGTCAGAAGAATATCTTTTACTTTCATCTTCACCCCCAAAAGAAAACCAAATTAGCCCTCTCTTACTGGATCTACAAGCTCTTTTTCCCCAGGTTTGGGCAGAATCAAAGCCCCCAGGACTGGTAAAACAGTCTACTTGGAACACGCCATTTCTGCCAGTCCAGAAACCTGGGACAAATGATTATTGGCCTGTACAGGACTTGCAGGAAGTTAACAAATGGACAGTCATAGTCCATCCAACTGTCCCTAACCCCTATACACTGCTCAGCTTGCTCCCACCAGAACATACTGTGTACACTGTCCTGGACTTGAAAGATGCTTTCGTTGCCATTCCTTTGGCCCCTAAGAGCCAACCAATTTTGCTTTTGAATGGACAGACCCTGGCTTGGTAGACACAACCCAGTTAACTTGGACTGGGTTGCCCCAAGCTTTTAAAAATTCTCCAACTCTTTTTGGGGAAGCCCTTCAGCAGGACCTTGTGACATTCTGAGCCAGCCATCCCAACTGTACCCTACTCCAGTACGTGAATGATTTATTATTGGCTACTGAGACTACCGAAAGCTGTCTGCAACATACTAAGCACCTGCTTTATCTCCTTCAGGAGCTTGGGTATCGGGTTTCAGCCAAAAAGGCCCAGCTTTGTCTTTCCAGGGTCTCCTACTTAGGATATGAACTAAACAAAGGAAAAAGAGCACTCACCAGTGCTCCAGAGGAGGCCATCTTATGAATCCCCACCCCCACTACCAAGAAACAGGTACGTGAATTCTCGGGGGCTGTGGGATACTGTCGCCTGTGGATATCTGGGTTTGCAGAAATTGCCAAGCTCCTGTACACTGCTACAGAAGGAAATGGCCGTTTGGTTTGAACTGACACAGAAAAGCAGGCCTTCCAAAACTTAGAAAAGGCACTGATTGAGGCCCCTGCTGTAGGCCTTCCAAACATCTCAAAACCATTTCACTTGTTTGTCCATGAAAATCAGAGAGTGGCTAAAGGGGTGCTCACTCAAACCTTGGGGCCATGGAAACACCCAGTGGCATATTTGTCAAAGAAACTGGACCATGTGGCTTCCGGGTGGCCAAGTTGTCTGCGAGCAGTTGCAGCAACAGCAGTCCTAGTTCACAAGGCTGATAAACTCATACTGGGCCAGAAGTTAACCTTTCCAGCACCACATGCTGTAGAAACTCTACTATGAGGTGCTCCAGGCAAATGGATGTCTAATGCATGCATCCTATAATACCAGAATTTACTGTTAGATCAGCCTCTCTTAACTTTCTCCCCCACAAGGTGTTTAAATCCAGCCACTTTGCTCCCTGACCCAGACTTCGCCACCCCTATTCATGACTGCCAGGAATCACTAGAAATTACAGAGACAGGTAGACCTGATCTCCAGGACACTCCTTTGAAAAAGGTGTATGCCACCTTATTTACAGATGGAAGCAGTTTCCTTGAGCAGGCGGTATGGAAAGCAGGTGTGGCGGTCGTCACAGAGACTGAAGTACTGCGGGCCCAGGCGCTGCCATCTAGTACTTCTGCACAGAAGGCTGAGTTAATTGTCCTAACTCAAGCCCTCTGATGGGGTAAGGACAAACGTGTTAATATCTACACTGATAGCAGATATGCTTTTGCTACTGTACATGTTCATGGGGCCATCTATCAAGAGCGGGGGCTACTCACCTCAGCAGGAAAAACTCAAAAACAAAGAGATTTTAGCCCTGCTCGAGGCTGTCTGGCTCCCCCTACAGGTGGCTGTAATTCATTGCAAAGGACATCATAAAGAAAATACTACTGTTGCTAGGGGAAACCAGAAGCCAGTCTGTGCCGCCCGTGAAGCTGCAGTTCTCCTGAATACTCCATTAACTCTGCTTCCAGCCATCTCTTTTCCACAGCCTGATTTACCTGACTACCCAACGTACTCTTCTGAAGAAGAAAAGCAGGCATCGGATATACAAGCCAGTAAAAATCAGGACAGATGGTGGATCCTTCCAGACTCAAGAATCTTCCTGCCCTGGGCCCTTGGAGAAGCTCTGATCAGCCGCCTCCACTCTTCCACCCACTTGGGAGAAACAAAGTTGGCCCAACTTTTGAGAAGCCAATTTAAAATCTCACATCTCCAGGACTTAATTAGCCAAATGGCCTCCTGATTCATGGCTTGTGCACAGGTGAATGCCAGGCAAGGCTTGAAGTCTGAATTGGGCCAATTGTCTCCAAGGATGTAGCCCAGGAGAAAGGTGGGAAGTTGACTTCTCTGAATTAAAGCCACACCAGGCAGGGTATAAGTACCTCCTGGTGTTGGTAGACACTATTTCTGAATGCGCTGGGGCTTTTGCCACTAAAAACAAGACTGCCACTACGGTAGTGAAGTTCTTAATGAAATTATCCCTCACTATCGGTTGCCTGTTGCCCTAGGGTCTAATAATGGGCCAGCCTTCACCTCGCCCATAGCTCAGTCAGTCAGCAAGGCATTAAATATTCAGTGGAAGCTCCATGTGCCTGCTGACCCCAGAGCTCTGGACAGGTAGAACACATGAATCCTATCTTAAAAAATATTCTTACCAAATTAATCCTACAGTGAAAATTAGATAAAGCTCCTCCCTCTAGCCCTTCTTAGGGTCAGGTGCACCCCTTACAGGGCAGGATTCACTCCTTTTGAGATTATGTATGAGAGGGGCCCACCAGTTTTGCCTAAATTAAGGGATACCTAGTTAGCAGAAATATCCCAGGCTAACTTGTTACAGTACCTGCAGTCTCTCTGACAGGTTCAAGACATTATCCAGTCACTTGTCCAGGAGGCACACCCTAATCCGGCTCCTGATCTGACAGGACCCTGCCACCCTTTCTGTCCAGGTGACCTGGTATATGTCAAAAAGTTCCAGAAGGAAGGTCTCGTCCCTGCTTGGAAAGGACCTCACACCATCATCCTTACTACACCCATGGCCCTAAAGGTGGATGGTATTCCTACTTGGATTCATCACTCCTGCATCAAGAAGGCCAACAAGACACAGCAAGAAACGTGGATTCCCAAGCCTGGGCAGGCCCATTAAAGCTGTGCCTGAGTCAGGGGCAGCCATCAGACTAGTTCTTCGGGTCTATGTTTCCTGTCTGTTCCCAGTTGTTCAACCCTCAGCCCCCTCCTACTCTTTTCTCTTTACTTCCTTTGCAACAAACAGAGTGTTTGCGAACATCACCTGGAAAGAAGGTGCTTCCAATGAAGTTTCCTTTTCAATTGATTTGTGTTTTGTTCCCAAAGCCCAGCCATTCCCTTGAGGACCAGCAAAATTTCCTCCGTGGACAGGAGCGGGACTTGTTGACCTTGCTGCAGGATTTGGACACACTGGAAGTGAAAGTGAGTGTGGCAGCTCAGAGGATGCAGAAATGGGACTCCAACGAGTGGATTTCTACCTCTGTCCTGGGGACCACCCTGACACTACCTGCTGGGATAGTTATGAGTTTTTCTGCCCTTCTTGGTCATGTGTAACTTTGGCTACTTACCTGGGAGGGCCAACCTGGTCTCTAACCCTTACCATAGCCTGGATCTCTCGTCCTAAACTACGTACTATGGGAGCCTATAATCCCATTACTATGACTGTTCATAACCCTAACTCTGTCCAATGGTACTATGGTATGACATGGGGACTGTGACTTTATCTTGGAGGGTTTGATCTTGGAACTACGTTTACCATTCAGAAAAGGGTCTTAATCCCCTGGAGCCCCCCAAACCCATGGGTCCTTTAACTGATTTATGTTCTGCCCACACCCAGATAAGGTCAGCCCCATTGGCCCAACTGTCCCATTGCCAGTCCAGGCTCCCCAACTCTAACTGCAACCCCAGCGCCTCCAACCCAGCTTAGTGTCCATCTTAGGAGGAGTACACTATCTCCTTAATATTACTCAGCCTAAGCTGGCCCAAGACTGTTGGTTGTGCCTGAAGTCCAAACCTCCATATTGTGTTGGATTGGGAGTTGAGGTTAAGTTAAACACTGGCCTTCTTTTGTGTCATGCCTGTCCTCGCTCCCTTACATTAGGGGATGCTTCAGGAAACGCCTCCTGCCCAGTCAGTAAGGGGTACAACCTATCTGCTTCCCCCTTCCAGGCCACCTGCAATTGGTCTCTACTTACTTCCCTAACTACTTCAGTCTCCTACCGGGCACCAAATAACACCCCATGGTACCAGAGCATGTTTAACTAGAACCCTTGGCTGACTACTTTAATAACTAAAATAGCAGGACCTCTTCTTCTCCTCCTGTTGGGATTCATTTTTGGGCCCTGTCTATTAAATTAGTTTATTAATTTTGTAAAAACGGTGCATAGCTGCTGTCAAACTTATGCATCTTAAAACCCAATATAACCCTCTCACTGTAACTGAGGAATCAATGATTTGATTCCCCAAAAACACAAGTGGGGAATGTGATACCCTGCTTTTTGCCAGCTAAAAGTAACTCTCCTTTTCCCTGGCTAAAAGCTGTTCAGGCTTTATGTTAGCCTTTTTGAGCTGAACAGACTCCACCTTGGCTTCTTCATTTTAGTAACCTTCTCCCCATCAAGTATGTAACTATAGTATAAAGCAAGGTCAGACTGACTCTGGACACCCAGAAATGCCTTTGCTGATAAGAGGCTGAGTAAAGTGGTATGAGCAGAGCCTGGAAATGCAGCTGCAGGAAGCGCCCAGAGCCCGCCTTATCTATAAGTTGTATGTCTTTGATGACAGCTGTACTCCTCACACCTGGCACTGTTTTATTTCTTATGTATCAGTTTTTCTTTTTAACTTTTTGCTTCCTCTGCCTTTGTGAAAATTTTGTTTCAGCTAGGTTCCCCCCTTCCTGTTAAAACTAGTGTATAAAAGACCACCTAACTTTTTCTTTAGGGCCGAGAGAATTTTGGGAGTTAGCCATTTGGTCACTGGCTTAATAAAGGACTCATAATTCATTCTCAGAGTGTGGTGCATTCCTTGACTCACTCAGGTACAACATCATTAGAGCTTTTATACTCATTTCTCAGTATTTCATAGCAAAATTAAGCAGAAAGTCAGTAAGGATATAGAATAACTGAACAATGTTATCAATTAACTTGACTAAGTTACATTTATAGAACACTCTACCAACAACAGGAAAATATATAATTCAAAACTGTATTAGTTCTATCTACACTATTTCTCTCTGTGAATATCATGTTCTTCTGCAGTTACTCATTTTCTCTTGTCTCAAAAAATTTTTATAACATTTTCTCTGATGATTCTTTATAGTCCTTGTTAAATACTTTTTATATTATTTTGCTCTTGTTAATGGACACTTTTTTCCTTCCTCCATCACTAAATATTTTTTCTAACAGTCTTTGTGGCTTAGTCTGCCAGAGACAAATGATGCTGCCTCCCACTGGGTTCTAATTTGCTGAAGAGGAAAGTATCCAATGTCTTATTTTGGTTTCACTTAAACCTAGCTTCTGCAAGGGCTGATTGTCACCAAAACCCGACTAGAAGGGAGTGAGGTTGTGGAGACTGGGGGTTGGGGTGAAGAATTGTAAATTAACGCATAATACATGGGTGTCTTTTCAGCACTGTCTGTTTCTTTGTCTGAAAAACTGTAAAATAACCAGAGAAGTGAAGAGTTCAACAGTCAGATTAAAGAACAGGCATTACCGCGTGCTTTGTGCTTTCGATCATTATCAAGTGTCTTAAACCAAGGACGGCTCATGCCACAGGTCTACAGGGAAAGAGTAACTGTAAATAGTAGCATCTGAATGTATTTGCACTTGTGAAAAAGTAGAGGATGCTTCATTTTTTTATGTCCATGCAGTCTCCAGTGAGTTTCAGGATGTGCCAGTTGAATCTTATGGTTTAGGGACTATTTACTAAGTTGATAATGAACCTCCAAATCAACTCTGAGTTTGACTTACTGGCATGAACCTGCTGCTTGCAGTTTAAAGTTAGCCAAAAACTCCAAGTTGTGTAAATTGTGGGAAAAAAATCAGAATTAAAGTGAAGACATGGACCTGGTTGTTTCCCCAGATGTCTGAGAATAGGTTAATATCCTGGAGGTAGTTGCAATAAAACCTAAAGGACAAATTGCCTGTTCCTCTCATATATTTCCCTCCTCCTTAGTCCCACCCAATATGAAGAAAGCCAGGCGTCTTTTTGCTTTTGACTCTGAATGAACCTTTCTCTTCAGAAGTACTGGATGTTTATCAGCCAGGCTGGTGAGAAAATGGGAACATATTGCCATGTCATGATGGTAATAATAATAATTGATAGTAATGATGATAATAGTACCTGATATGTATTCAGTACTTACCACATGCCAGGTGTTCTTCTAATTGCTTTTACCATACTCGTATTAACTGACTTAATTTTTAGAATGATACCATTAAGTAGGTATATTATTACATCTCCCTCCCCCATTTTACCAATTAGGAAATTGTAGCATGGAGGAGTTGGATACTTGACTAATGCTACACCACTGGTAAGAAACGGAGCTGGAATTCAAACCCAGACAGTCTAACTTCAGAGTGACTCACCAGAGAGAGGGCAATTGTGCTACACTGTAGCCTAGAAGAGAATTTATGCCACAATTCCTACCAGAGGCAAGGGACCGTCTGTCAAGCCACAATGTAATTCTTCTGAAGAAGTAATTGCGTATGGATCTGGTCATATATACATCCAACTGTTTTCATCTAGATGTATTTCTCCAGGGCAAGCCCTGAGGTATAAATTTGCATTAATGTAGCTGATTAAGCCCTCCTCTGTAGATGCCTTATGGGTAGAAATGGGCCCTTCCTCTTCTGTTTGTTTCTCATACCTGACTGTGGCTCTGCACCTGCAGGCGATTGGTTCCCGGACCCCAGCTGATACCAAAACCTGCGGATGCTCAGTCTCTTCTACAAAATGGTGTGATAACACATATCTGTGGGTTTAAATCCACAGTAGGTTGACTCCACAGATGTGGAAGCTGTGGGTAGAGAAAGTTGACTGTATTTGATTCATGCACAGATAAACATTCTTGGTCAGGTCCAGGATAATTCATCTACAAGTGATTTAAAGAGTTAATGCACTTTGAAGTCTTCATGGTCAGCTGAAGAATCTGAAATTTTATCGTCAGACTTACTTAGAAATCTTACAGGTTCAAACATGTTATGGCTAAGAAAACTTTGCAGCTTTATCAAAACCCAAAGAGATATTCCTGAGCTTAGACCAGACTACATGGCACCGAAGAGTCAGAGCTTGCTCCCAACTCCAGAAGAAGGAGGACCAGAAGTTTCCAGTCTGGGAGGATCCCACACAAAAGTTGCTCTAAAACTACAGACTGGAAATTTTTTCCGAAATTTTCCTTTATTGGGGAAAAGAGTGTGAACCTCCATAGTGCTCTTCTATGTCTGCTCACCTGAGTACCACGGGGTTCGTGGGTTTCAAGTTTCAGACATCAGATTTAGGGAGTATTCACATCTTTCCTGTTCTGTTTATTTGTGTGATATGGCGAGGTCATTGTTTTACTTCCATGAGGACAGTGGATAAAAAAGAACCCTTTAGAGGGAAAGGAGAAGTGGAGATGAGTAAAGTTATGTAAAAGGATTGAAAAGTGGACCTGAGAGCTCAACTGAGAACAGAAACTTTGTGGCTGTCATCCCAGGGGACCATGAAGACCTGCAGGAGACGAGAAAAGACATTACAGGGACAGTATGGGCAGGCAGGTTCTGAAATTCTACACAACGCCCCACATTAAAATGTTCCATACAAACTTCCCTGAACAGAGATTTTTTTCAAGGCCACTCACCTTAGAACTGCAGGCCCTATTAAGACTTGGGAGGAGAAAAACGTAGCAGTTCTTCTGTCATCTAACTCTAGTCCTCTGAGTGTTACTAAGATCCTTCCTGATTTTATAAATATAAATATCACATTAGTATAGATAAATTTACATAATTGTAATTTAAGTCTTGGTAGTTTTTTTTTTTAACTTAATCTGTGGATAATTTCCCACAGATTAGACAATTTTCATATGACTGAACAGTCTCATAAAATCTTATGTTTAGTGGCTATAAAAACATCACCATACACTTGAAATAGTATTTAAACATTGTTTTAAAACTTGGGGACATTTAAGGAGATTAATTGAAAGATTATGTGGAGAACAGTTAACCCTACCTCTCTTCCACTCTGACCTCTGCCACATAGGTAGCTGGCATCTATCCCTCAAACAAAATACATGAAGTTTCTTCTCAGAAAAAATTGAATGGGCCCAGAGAAAATAATTCCACGTGATGGCCCTCACGGTCCCCCCGTGAAGGAATCAGACCCTGAAACATTAGCCCCAAATTCCTACCAAATTTCATCTGATTTCTTTGAACTCATGATCATTTTTTCCTTTTTTCTTTTTTTTGAGACAAAATTTCACTCTGTTGCCAGGCAGGAGTGCAATGGCATGATCTCAGCTCACTGCAACCTCTGACTCCCTGGTTCAAGCAATTCTCCTGCCTCAGTCTCCCAAGTAACTGGAATTACAGACATGCACCACCACACCCAGCTGCTTTTGTGGTTTTTTTTGTATTTTTAGTAGAAACAGGGTTTCACCATGTTGGCCAGGATGGTCTCGATCTCTTGACCTTGTGAGCTGCCCACCACAGCCTCCCAAAGTGCTAGGATTACAGGGTGAGCCACTGTGCCTGGCCTCTCATGACCATTTTTTAGTCACTCTTACATGTAAAATAATATGAAAAAACAGAAAGCATTTTAAGAGCATAATCAGGATATACAAAAAGAAAAAACTCAGATAAAACAGATGGATTGGAAATTTAAGACAGCTTTAAATATATACATAAAACAAAGCTAAACAAAATTTTAATTATTATTTTCACAAACATTGAAGAAGATAGTCCCTTTATAAAACAAATCAAATTGCTATTAATCTTTTCTCCATAGGTAAAACAACAAAGAAAATTAATAATATAGCCATAATATTTATGAGCCATCTTTTTCCAAATGGCCCAAACACACATAAATAAAGATAAAGCATTTGCTATGCAAGGAAGCCCAGCTTCAAAACAAGCCACAGCCCCTACCCACCGTCCAGAATGCTGGGCCTGAGCTCCTTCTGCATAGATTGATGGACAAATCACCACCCTAGATGCAAACAAGGCCTGTCTAAAATCAGGTTGTGGTTGCTGAGGGGGAGGTAGGAGTGGAGAGTGACTGCTGCATGGGTACAAGGTCTCCTTTGGAGGTGATGAAAATGCCTTGGAGCTGCATAAAAGTGATGGTGGTACAACATGGTGAATGCACTAAATGCTACTGAGTTGTTCACCTTAAAATGGGTTAATTTTGTTTTGTGGATTTTACCTCAACAAACAAAAAGACTGCCTAACTCAGGCCCATGCCTTTACATAATATGCTGTATAATACACTCTACTACTCTTAAAAAAATTAACAATACAAGACAGTATGGTTATCCTAGACTTTCAAAACATTTATTATTTTTTAAAATCTAGTTTTTAAAATGTGAATTTTGAATTAAAATAATTTTAAATCTATAGACTATATCTCCATCCAACTTTATGATTCATTTATAATTTGTTTTCTTTTCAGTAAAGTGCATTTTTTTACTTTCTATTGAGTCTATATATTTCTTACAAAACTTATTATTTGATATTTTCTATTATTCCTGATGCTAATGAAGTTCCTTCTGCCACCAACCTTGGGTATGCCTTCTTGAAAGTTTAGTCTGCCAGAGACAAATGATGCTGACTTCTCTCCTTTGCCTTATTAGGTAAAAAGAAAAGTTTGTAATGATAATGTTAAGGCTTCATGTTAATGTGGTTTATGCAAAGATTTATGTCATCATCCTTCCTCGTCAACCACAACCCTGTTCTAATAATGACATCCTGTGACCAGACAGCTCTTCCTTTCCTACAAGCATCAAACTTATTGTTAGTTACTCTGAGGTTCTCAATGGGAATTTTAGATAGTGACATATTCTTTGTCCAACCCTCAAACAATCTTATCACAAGATGTGAAGAACATGACAACAAACCGTCTATAACTGAGGGTATCAAGAGTATAGTTAAGCACTCCTGGCTGTGAAGGTCATTTTCAGTAAGACATTATTCTACAGGACACTTTTTGTAGTATGAATTCAACATATTAGTAACTACATTGTACAGGCTTCCCCTGAAGAAAAAAAAAGTAGATGGGAAACCCATAACAATAATGATCTGAAATTATGTTATGACAGTGAGGGTGGGTGCTCAGCTCTGGGCCAGACACACACAGTTAGGGCCAGGATCTCAACGTCTGAGAGAGACTGGGCTTGAACAGCGAGGACTACATTAACCAGGGGGCTGGATCTGCATTGCTCACCCTTGAACAGAGATTGGAACCCAGCTAACTGTGAGTGAGTGTGGAAGAGCCCCCTACTGGAGGCAAATGCCTGGAGCCCTGTGCATATGCTGGGCCATGAGGAAGAGCACAAGTATGTTGTCTGGAACAGAGCTCTCCAGGGCCTGGGTTAAGTCAGCAGCGCCCTCCTCCTCCTCACCCCACCCAATGGTAAATCAGATAAATCAGTGCTAATTTGCTTTGTTTTATAGAATTTGCTAAATGTGATGGCTGATATTTTGAGCCAGGGTGGCAAATGCAGTTACTGACTCAACAGCAATGTGTAGTGATAACTTGGGTATGAGAATAGGATTGTGAATTGGTATGCAACTTTACCAGTGACAGATGTGTCCCACTACCCACTGACATATGTGTTCTAGTCTACTGCCAAGAAAGATACGCAAAATATTAAGGGTTTTGCAGCACAATTGGTACCACAACATGCTCATTTTTAGCTCTCTTGGATTTTCTGTCTTGTTCCTTGTGTCCTTCTCACTCTTGCTGAGGCATCACCAAGTCAACTTGTAAATTCTGTAATAACTTTCTTCTTATAGATTTCTTATATCTACATTTTAATTAACAATAGGGATTCTTTTTGACACTTGGACACTGAAAAGAAGCATCTCTCTATTTCCTCCTTTATTCGTGCATCTTCTTATCAACTGGGAAATCTGGAGGTCATAGACTGAAGTAGTAGGTGGGGCTAGGACAGCAGATCAAATTGAGAATTCACTAAAACAGGGATGCAGCAGAAGCACGTCTCCCGAAGACAGGCCCCTCAGTGTGCCATGTCAGTTTACCATTGCCATGGCAGCACCTAGAGGTCACCACTTCTTTCCATGGCAATGACCCAACAACCCACTGGGGTCGTTGAAGTGTTAACTGGAGTTACCATCTATAAACTAAGCGGTGGATTATGCAGAAATTTCTACCTTTTTTCTGCATAATCCACCCTTTAATTTGCATATAATTAAAAGTGGTTATAAATATGACTGTAGAACTGCCTCTGAGCTGCTATTCTGGGCTCACTGCCTATGGGGTAACCCTGCCCAGCAAGAAGTATCTTGGTTCAATAAAATTTGCTGTCTAACACCAACTGGCTCATCCTTGGAATCTCTCCTGAGTGAAGCCAAGAACAATCTCGGGCAAAGCCCCAGTTTTGAGGCTTTCTGGCCCTGCATCAAGACCACCCTTGCAATGGATAAATTTACCTACCAGTTATCTCAGTGCTGAGGGCTTCGTAATGTGGGAGTCCTTGCCTTGGAGAAAATGAAGAATTTCACTGGTTTCAGGGGGTTGGTCAAGGGAGATCAGCTGTAGTCTATTAAGTGACTCTGTGAGAGACAATGATACCTTACTCCACTTTGAGCGTTTGATCTGAATGCCTCCTTCCTATTAAGCCTCTGTGGATCCATGACCAAGGGTGCAGGAATGTTGCTTCTGAGAACCCTTCCCATGATAGAATTCCGGTTATTTCTATTTTCCTTTTTTTGTTTGCTGCTATGGCCTACACCTCTGTTAACATCCCTGGGCATGCTTTCTTGTCCACATTCCTAATGTTTCTTTAGAACATATGCCTAAGACTACAATTTCTATGCACTACATCTGTGTTTACAACTTTACTATAGTTGTGTAAATTTATACCCCCACTAGAAATGTTTAATTGTTCATGCTAATGAATTTTCTTGCCAATAAATTGTCAGACTTTTCATTTTGCCCATCCCTTGAGAATGAAATGATACTTCTCAGTGATTTGAAATGTGTTTATCTGATTACTAATAAGGGTGGAAATCTTTTCGAATTATGTATTGACCTGCTGTCTTTCCTATTCATAAACTAGCTCTCATCCCTGGAGTGGCATTGGATTTCTTATTATTTTTATAAATATAAAAATGTCATATGTATAAATAGAAATAAGTTTATATGACTTAAACTTTAGTTTTCTACAATTTCAATTTCCTATAATATGTATTAAAAATAACTTCTTCCAATTTGTGTCATAATTTTAAAGTGTATATTGATTAAGTTTTTAAAAATATGTATTAAAGTACATTTATCAAAAATTTTAAATGTTTTTTGCTATTCCATCCCTGTTAAGAAATACCTCCCTACTTCAGTTCATGAAGATAATCTTATAAATTTTCTACTAAAAGTTTTAAAAAATTTATCGATGCATATTAATTGTACATACTTATGGGGTGCATGTGATATTCTGATACATTCGTTCAATGTATAATGATCAACTCAGAGTATTTAGGATGACTACCACCTCAAACATTTATTATTTCTTTATGTTGGGAACATTTCAAATTTTCTTTTCTAACTGTTTTGAAATATACACTGCATTTTTGTTGGCTATAGTCATCCTACAGTGCTATTGAACACTGGAACTTACTCCTTCTATCTAGCTGTATGTTCATATTCATTAAACAATGTCTCTTCATAACATTCCTGTTCCCAGCCTGTGGTAACTATTATTCCACACTCTACCTCCATGAGATCAAATTTTTTGCTCCCACAGATAAGTAAGAAGATGTAACATTTGTCTATCTGTGCCTGGTTTATTTCACCTAACATAACGATCTCCAGTTCCATCCATGCTGCAACAAATGATAGAATTTCATTCTTTTTATGGCTAAATAGTATTCTATTGTGTATATGTGTGTATGTGTGTGCGTGTGTGTGTGTGTGTGTGTGTGTCTATATATATAAAATATAAATATAAATATATTTTCTGTATATATTATATATATTTTTCTATATCCATAATTTATAACATAATATATATTTTTCTATATATACATATATATTTTCTCTATATATTTTCTCTATATGTTTTTTCTATACATGTTTTCTATATCCATAATATATATATTTTCTACATATATTTTCTATATCCATAATCTATAACATAAATCTATAACACATTTGCTATATCCATTCATGCATTGATGGAGACTTAGTCTGGTTCTGTTTCCTGGCTGTTGGCTACAATCCCTTTAGTCTATAATCCCTTTGATGCATTTATTTCCTTTCCTTTGGATAAATAGTAATGGGATTCTTGGATGATATGATAGTTTTATTTTTAGTTTTTTAAGAAATCTTCATACAGTTTTCCATAATGGCTGTGCTAATTTACATTCCTACCAATGATGTATAAAAGTTCTCTTTTACCCTCCTCATTGCCAGTATTTCTTTGCCTTTATTTATTTATTTTTGAGAGACTCTCCTTCTTCACCCAGGCTGGAGTCCAGTGGCACGATCTTGGCTCACTGCAACCTCCCTCTTCCAGGTTCAAGAGATTCTCCTGCCTCAGCCTCCCGAGTAGCTGGGACTACAGGCACACACCACTACACCCAGCTAATTTTTTCTATTTTAGTAGAGATGGTGTTTCACCGTGTTGCCCAGGCTGGTCTTGAACTCCTGAGCTCTGGCAATCCACCCACCTCAGCCTCCCAAAGTGCTAGGATTACAGACATGAGCCACTGTGTCCAGCCTTTTTGGCCTTTTTGACCTTTTTGACAGTAGGCATTCCAACTGTGATGAGATGATAGTTCACCATGGTTCCTGTTCACATTTAATTCGTCTGAATTGAATTGATTTTTGTGAATACTATGTTGTATGAATCCAGCATTGAGTTTTCCCTCTGGCTAACAAATTCTCTCAGGATGACTTACTGCATTATTTTATAAGTAAATTCCAATGCCAACTCCTACACATATATGATTTTACAAACGAGTGAGTTGGTTCTGGGCCTGCTGTTTTTGTTCATTTGTCTGTGTATGTCTATCCATGCATTGATACCACTCTCCTATTTTTACCTAAGTTTCATAATTAATTGAGGACTAGCTGGGCAAAATCTTACCAACCTGTTTCTTTCTATGTATAACTAGTAAAGAAACCAATCTCTTTTCTGTGTGTGTAACAAATTTGTAGGCTAGTCTTAAGCAATGGCTCTTCCATAGTTATTTAGAATCAGTTTGGTGATGTCACAATATTATGTTGGGATTTTGAGTAGAATTGCATTGGCTCTAGAGACTAACTCAGAGAAACATTGTGTTTATTTGGATATTTTATTCATAAATATGGTATATCTTTTGATTTATATAGGTATCTGCAATGTTTTGTTTTGTTTTTTGAGACAGAATCTCACACTGTCTGGAGGCTGGAGTGCAGTGACACAATCTCAGCTTACTGCAACCTCCATCTCCCAGGTTCCAGTGATTCTTGTGTCTCACCCACCTGAGTAGCTGGGATTATAGGCTTATGCTACCATGCCTGGCTAATTTTTGTATTTTTAGTAGAGACAAGGTTTCACTATGTTGGCCAGGCTGGTCTTGAACTCCCAGCCTCAAGTGATCCACCCACCTTGGCCTCCCAAAGTGCTGGGGATTACAGGCCTGAGCCCCCACACCCACTCTCTAATGTCTTTTAATGAAGTGTTAAATTAAACTACCTAAAATTACCAACATTCATCTGTTTTTGATCAAAAAGAATTTTGATCAATTTTATTTAGTTCAATTAAACCCCTGATGTAACAGATCTCAATAACTTGTTAGATTTATATATTATACCTAACTTTAATTTTGATGTATTTCAATTATTTTTTGATATAAGACTTGCTTAAAGTATTGTGTAGGTTAAAATGTTGAGGTTCAGAGAGACCATTAAAATTACGCAAAGTCAGACATGCAGTATATAGCATAGTAAAATTTAAACTAAGTGCTGCTTAATTCCAAAGCCCTGGTACCTTCTTTTGCAACCAGTTTTATTACATGGTAAGTTGACTTATCTACATGTGGTTGAGCTTATAGACAAATGGGAGAGGAAATATATCTTTGCATGTTGACTAAAGATAATGCTAGTCTTGGCCAGACAAGAATTATGAGGCAGAATTCTCTATCATTAGAGAATTCCAGCTTCTAAATTTCCGGATGCAATTCCTTGTGTTTGAATTAATCCCTAAAAATTTGTACCTAAGAAAGCACACATGAGAATGAAGTAACATAGGAAGTGGTTATTGTTTTCTTTTGTTTTTTCTTTTCTTTTCTTTTTTTTTTTTTTTTTTTTTTTTTTTTTTTTTTGGATACAATACCAGCTAGACAGGAGCAGTGACCAGAACGTGGTTATTGTTTTTATATAATTGATTTGTTAGTTGTAACTCATGACTGAATAAAAGCAAGACCAGGAACAATTAAATGTGATGGAGGCAAGTATAATATGAAAACAGTAGAGAATGCAGGGACAGTGTAGAGTTGTAGAGAGACACCCCTCTCTGTTGAATTCAACTCAATTTGTTTATAGAAGCAGGAAATATTTTTTGAATAAAGGCCATTGTCCAAGCACAGTGGGAGATGCAGACTTGTGGAAAACAGGGCCTAAACTTAAGGAGCTTATGGTCTAATGGAACACAAAAGAAGTACCCATTTATAATGTTAACGTAGTAGGTGGTTTCTTTGAAAAAGATAAATTACGTACATTTGGAGAATAATGACTACTTTCATGGGAAATATTACAATTAAATATACTTTGAAAATGTCTTTGTGGCTGGGCACAGTGGCTCATGCCTGTAGTCCAGCACTTGGGAGGCCAAGACAAGTGGATCACTAGGTCAGGAGTTCGAGACCAGCCTGGCCAACATAGTGAAACCTCATCTCTACTAAAAATACAAAAAAATTAGCCAGGCATGGTGGTGGCTGCCTGTAGTTTCATCTACTTGGGAGGCTGAGGCAGGAGAATCATTTGAACCCAGTAGTTGGAGGCTGCAGTGAGCCAAGATTGCCCCACTGCACTCCAGCCTGGGTGACAGAGCTAGATTCTGTCTCAAAAAGAAAAAAGAAAAAAAGAAAAGAAAAAAGGAAAGAAAAAAGAAAATGTCTTTGGGTTTTGAAAGGCAAAGATGATGCATGGCTTAGACCTACCAAAATATTTTTTTGAAATATAGTTTAAACTTTTTTCTATAGTTTTTTCTTCTGCTAGGTCAAACCTATGGTTGAGTTCCTCTAGTGAATTTTTGTTTCAAAGATTGTACATTTCAACTCTGTAATTTCTATTTGGTTCCTTTTTATTATACTATTATCTAAATGTTTGTGTCCCCTGCCCCCAGATTTATATTTTGAAGCCCATTTCCTAGTTTCTAGTGTGTGGTATTAAGAGATGGGGCTTTGGGTTATGAGGGTACAGTCCTCATAAATGGAATTACTCTTGTAAAAAAGGCTGAGAGTGCTTATTCACCACTTCCATCATATGAAAATGCAGGTGGAAGGCACTGTCTGGGAAACAGACAGCAGCTCTCACCAGACACTGAATCTGCTACTTCCTTGATCTTGGATTTCCTAGCCTCCAGAACTGTGAGCAATAAATTTCTGTTGTTTATAAATTATCTAGTCTAAGGCATTTTGTTATAGCAGCTGAGTGGACTAAGACAACTGTTATGGCTATTGTTATTCTCTCTTTGATGCAACATTGCCATCACACCTTCCTTCACTTCTTTAGTCATGCTTTCCTTAAAGTCTATGAATGTGACAATGTTATGAGTCAACTTGAGTTGGCTAAGGGATGCCCAGATAGCTGGTAAAACATTGTTTCTGAGTGTGACTGTGAGGGTGTTTCCAGAATAGTTTAGTATTTGAATCAGACTACTTAATAAAGAAGATATCGCTTACCAATGTGTGTGGGCATCATTCAGTCCATTGAGGACCCAAATAAAACAAAAAGATGGAGGAAGGGTAAATTATCTTTCTCTTTGAGCTGGGACATACATCTATTTCTACCCTGGACACCAGAGTTCCTTCTTCCTCTCCTGCCCCCATGACTCCAGCCCATGTCCTGGTTCTCTGGCTTTTGGCCTCAGACTGGGAGTTGTACCTTGATCCTCAGGCCTTCTGACTCTCACTGAATTACACCACCTGCTTTCCTGGGTCTCCTACTTACAGATGGCATATTGTGGCACTTCTTGGCATCCATAACTGAGCAAGTCAATCACCATACATATCTTATTGGTTCTGTTTCTCTGGAGAATCCTGACTAAAACATTGAATATATTTAAACATATGTATAGTGGCTACTTTAAATCTTTTTCTGTTAAATTTGTTCTCATGAGCACTTTCTGCTGTCTTCTGTTTTTCTGATGTATTGGTCATACTTTCTTTGCATAGCTCATAATTTTTGTTGAAAAATGAACATTTTAGGAATTATAGCAACTGTGGGTACTACCCCCCACAACACTGTGCTTGTTATTCTTATTTGCTTGTTTGTGTAATAAACAATGATTTTCTGGATTATTATTATTATTTGAGACAGAGTCTCACATTGCCCAAGCTGGAGTGCAGTGGTGCAATGATCTCAGCTCACTGCAACCTCCGCCTCCCAGGTTCAAGTGAATCTCCTGCATCAACCTCCCCTAGTAGCTGAGACTACAGGTGTGTGCCACCATACCCAGCTAATTTTTGTGTTTTTAGTAGAGACAGGGTTTTGCCATGTTGGCCAGGCTGGTCTGGAATTCCTGCCCTCAGGTGATCCGCCCACTTCAGCCTCCCAGTGGGTTATTTTTATAAAGTCTGTCTTCCTCTCCTCATCCCACAGCATTAAGTTTTTGATGTTGCCTCACGGAGGCCCAGCTTTGAGTATATCCAGGGTTACCTGGAATGACAGTGGTCCTGTAGGACTCTCTTCACTCTCTCCCTCACCAACCCAGCTGTTAAAGTCCATTAACTGCCACTGTTTTCAACAATTCCCTGGGGCAAAATTCCTCCACAAAGTAATCCAATAAAATTGTGAGTCCTTCTACCAAATAGTTTCTGAGGTTGGTGTTTAATATTTGTCCTACTTCCGGAGGGTTCCTCCCACCTATCTTATTCTCCAGTTCTCTTCTGTAAACTAACCAGCCTACAGTCTAAGCTGTATCTGCAGTAGATGAACAAATCTCCTCCCAACTGCTTTTCACCACAACCTCTACTGTTGTTGAGAGTGCCCTTAGGTTTAAACTTCTTTCCTACCAGACAAACTATCTAAGTCACGGCTCTGGAGCTGGGTGGAACTGTGGGAAGCTTGTCTCTGAGTGACACCTCAATTCTAGGCGCTGAGCACTTGAGAGGAGGGTGTGGCCAGCAGCCTGCTGTCCTATTGGCTTGCCTCTCCTGGGGTGGAGCCATTGCCTCATGAGCCAGGGAATGTCTCTGACACCGGGATGGAGAGCAGTGGCCCAATCTTGGCTCACTGCATCCTCCGCCTCTCGGTTCAAGTGATTCTTCTGCCTCGACCTCCCGAGTAGCTGGGACTTAAGCGAGCACCACCACGCCTGGCTAATTTTTGTATTTTTAGTAGAGACGGGGTTTCACTATGTTGGCCAGGATGGTCTTGATCCCTGCACCTCGTGATCCGCCCGCCTTGGTCTCTCAAAGTGCTGGGATTACAGACGTGAGCCACCGCAACCAGCCGAGGCTTTAATGTTTTTAAAATCAGTTGCATCAGAGAGTGGATCCCATAGTAATTATTTCACAATGAAGCAAAGACAGATTAATTTGTCTCTATTAATTTTGTAGACTTCCAATCTTTCCTTATTGGGCAGGTGTTACTAATATTATAAGAAAAGTAGTGTGTTAATTTTTATTTTTAAAAAACAAAAAAGAATATGACTTACTGTACTTTTTCTTCACTTGAATTTTGGAAGTTCTGTACCTGCTCCAACAACCAGTAGCCTTGCTGAAAGATGGCTGGGTACTGACATCAGTGAGGCAGTGTTGCAGTTAAAATATTCTCTTGTACTTGAGAATTCATCCAAGAGAGTATTGACCAATTCCTACTTACATGGCATGTATATGGAGGTTTCATTTTGGATCAAGACTTAACTCATAAAGTAGACCTCTTTTACATAAATACTGATATTTTTTCCCAACAATGAAAATGGAAGATCACTTGGTTATTCCTCTCTTCCCTTGACAGAAATTCCTATATTCCAGGGAGATCTATAGGACCCCTCAGTAAACCCTACTTAGATCTATTGTTTCCTGCATGAGGTCTGACATGATTTTCCAACTACTGGTTCATATTAAGGAGTTTCAACTTTTCACCCTTACTTAGGAATTGGCAAGCACAGAATATTAGGAAGTTGTACATTGGAATCACAGGCACCATGCCAGCCTTTCAGTGAAGTATTCACATGGAGTTACCACGGGGGTGACAAGTAATTCTAGCTCTGTGGCCGGTTTATCAGGAAATGAGTTAGAAAGTTTGTGAGTACATAATGATGAAAACTAAGCTACAGTGTTTCTCGCCTAATCTGTGAAACTTACATTTCTTAGCCGAAGGGTTAAGATCCCATTCCATAATTCTATGTTAAGTGGCAAACGGTACTATCAATGTACTGGCTAATTGAATTTCACTGAGCATAGTTACCCCAAAAGTGGTTTCAACAAATAATGTCTTTGTCTTGCCTCTAAGGAGTACTTGAAAAAGAATTCACAAAGGACTGTTTTTTATTAATTAACATTGCTTAGTCGTATTGAGGAATTATTTTTCTTTAGGATAATTAAAATATTTTATCTTTATTTTTGTTGAAGTCAGTTTCAGACCATTCTTTTCTCCTTTTTGTAATTACAGTTTACTTTTGAACAACATAGGTTTGAATTGCATAGGTCCTCTTATAAGTTGATTTTTAAAAATATATATATTTGAAATTTTTTGGAGATGTACAGCAGTTCGCAAAAACTCACAGACGAATCATGTAGCCTAGAAATATTGAAAGCTTTTTAAAGTTAGGTATGTCATGAACTCATAAAACATATGTAGATATTAGTCTGTTTTATAATTTACTACCATAAAATATACACAAATCTGTTATAAAAAATTAAAACTTATGAAAACTTCTGCACTTACATGTGTAACACCATTCACAGTGGAGAGACATGCAAACAAACATAAAAATACAGTATTGGGTCATAACTGCATGTAATAACTATAATATATATGATATTACTGTAAAAATTTCATAGCCACCTTCTGTTGCTGCTGTGGTGAGTCCAAGTGTTGCAAGTATGTGCGTAAAATGTCTTCTGATGCTGATCATCATGAATTATGTATCGCAGTACAAAGTAATCTCTTACGGTTCTTCATGTTTAGTGCTATTTGTGAACCTTGAATAACACCATGGGACGCACACAAAGTGCTACTAGTGATGCTGGAAGTGCTCCCAAGGAGCAGAGAAAAGTCCTGGCATTACAGGAAAAAGTTGCATTGTTTGAGCTGTACCATAGAGCGAGGTCTGCAGCTGCGGTTCCTCACGATTTTAGATACATGATTTGTCTTGTAAACCAGCTGATGTAAAGTTACAGTATCGATAAACACAATACAGTACTACTCTAAATGTATTTTCTTTTCTTTATTATTTTCTCATTTTATTTTCATTATTTTATTTTCTTTATTATGTTTATTTTCTTTATTATTTTCTTATTTTCTTTTTCTCTAGCTCATTTTATTATAAGAATATAGGATATAATAAATATACAAATATGCATGAATAGACTGTTTATGTTATTGGTAAAACTCTGGTCAACAGTAGGCTATTGGTAGTTTCTAGGGAGTCAAAAGTCATACCAAGATTTTTGACTGTGTTGGGCATTCGTGTCCCTAACCCCCGCACTAAGTTGACGACAGAAAGAGTCAAACTCAGTAAAATATTTGAAGAGATTTATTTTGAGCCAAATATGAGTGACCAGTGGCCTCTTGCACCGTTCTAGGAGGTCCTGAAAACAGGCACCCAAGGTAATTAGGCTACAGCTTGGTTTTATACATTTTAGGGAGACATAAGACATCAGTCAATACATGTAAGATGTACATTGGTTTGGTCCAGAAAGGGGACAACTTGAAGTGGGGGCTTCCAAGTCACAGGTGGATTCAAAGATTTTCTGGTTGGTAATTGGTTGAGAGTTTATCTAAAGACATGTATTCAATAGAAGGAATTGTCTAGGTTAAGATAAGGGGTTGTAGAGACCAAGGTTGTTATTTATCATGCAGATGAAGCCTCCAAGTAGCAATTTTCAGACAGACTACATTGTAAATGTTTCTCATCAAACTTAAAAAGGTGCCAGATGGGCCAGGTGCAGTGGCTCAGCCTGTAATCCCAGCACTTTCTGAGGGCGAGTCAGGTGGATCACCTGAGGTCAGGAGTTCAAGACCAGCCTAGCCAGCATGGTAAAATCCCATCTCTCCTAAAAATACAACATTAGCAGGGTGTGATGGTGCATGCCTATAATCCCAGCTACTAGGGAGGCTGAGGCAGGAGAATTGCTTAGAATATGGGAGGCGGAGGTTGCAATGAGCTGATATTATGCCATTGCACTACAGCCTGGGTGACAGAGTGAGAGTCTGTCTCAAAAAAAAAAAAAAAAAAAGACAGGAAGACATTTAAGTGGCCAACAGGCATATGAAAAAATGCTTAAATGCTTAACATCACTAATCATTAGGGAAATGCAAATTAAAGTCACAATGAGATACCACCTCACACCCAAAAGAATGGTTCTTATAAAAAAGATAAAAGGTAAATTTGGTGAGGATGTGGAGAAAAGGGAACACTTGGCTGGGCGCAGTGGCTCATGCATGAAATCTTAGCACTTTGGGAGCCAAGGCAGGCAGATTGCCTTAGCTCAGGAGTTCAAGACCAGCCTGGGCAAACAGTGAAACACTGTCTCTACTAAAAAATGGAAAAAAAAAATTAGCCACGTGCGGCAGCGTGCTCTTGTAGTCCCAGCTATTCAGGAGGCTGAGGCAGGAGATGACTTGAACCTGGGAGGCAGAAGTTGCAGCGAGCCAAGATCTTGCCATTGCACTCCAGCCTGGGCAACAAAGGAAAAAAAAAGGAAACACTTGTGCACTGTTGGTGGAAATGTAAATTGATATAGCCATTATAAAAAACTGCATGGAAGTTCTTGAAAAAGTTAAAAGTAGAACTACCGTAATATCCAGTAATCCCACTTCTGGGTTTATATCCTAAGGACTTAAAATCAGTATGTTGGAGAGATATCTGCACTTTCATGTTTATTGCAGTGGCTACTTACAATAGCTAAGATATGGAATCAACCTAAGTGTCCATCAACAAACAAAGTTTTTAATGTGGTATATGTACAGAATATATTCTGTGTAACAGAATGACATAGAGCCTTTAAAAAGAAGGCTATTCTATCATTTGTAACAACATGAATGAACCTAGAGGACATTATGCTAAGTGAAGTAAGCTAGACATTTCTAAGTAAAATAAGACAAATACTGCATAGTCTCACTTATATGTAGAATCAAAAACAGTCAAATTCATAGAAGCAGAGAGTAGAATAACGGTTATCAGAGGCTGCAGATCGGGAGGAATGGGAAGACGTTAGTCAAAGAGTATAAAGTAGCAGACAGGAGGAATAAATGAAAAGTTTTTAAGGTGATGGATATGTTAATTAGCTTACATATATATATCATAATATTTTTTGTACCCCATAATTATATGCAATTATACTTTGTCAAAAAATAAAATTAAAATAATTTTTAAAATCATAGGATGGAGCAAAGTTCTTATGGGAAGATCAGGATAAACCTTCAAATACCCTCTAGAAATACAATTGAGGTGAGACATGTACTGAAAGCAAAAATGGAGCCTGGGAACTAAAAACTGGGCATTTCCTGTGCATGTGTTTATTCACCAATCATGCCAATCCACGCTTCTCTCACTGCTTCCCACCCAAACGCAGAGAGTGCATCTGCATTGTGACCAAACAGAGAAGCAGGTGTAAAAAGTAGGGGTACCCTGATATTTATTCACCAATATCCATGAATAAACAAATATGTATATACATAAATTTATATATATACATATCCATAATTACATAAACAATTTTAAAAGTGTCAATTTTTACTTCAAGAGAACTGGGGATATTTTTGTAGATATTAGGGCAGATAAAAGATGGTAGACACAGAAAAGGGAAATGGGAAGGAAACATTCCTGTAAATGCAAGTTTTGGGGAGAAGGAGTAGGAGCTGGGGGAAAGCTGAGCATTGTGTTTTGTGGCAAAGATCATGGTTCATGGACACATGTGAGTCATAATGGACAATGAGATATGGAAAATCAGCCAAGATGGTGCTCCAGCCAGAGTTTCCAGTGTCTAGACAGAAAGAAAAGTAATAGCTCGGCAGCAGCATTGAATGAGAACAGTGAATAGCGTGAAAATAACGAGAAAATATTGGGGCAAGGCTGCTGATTTTCACAGGATGTTCTAGAAAAGCTCTTGACTAGGCCTCCAAAGTAAACACATGGCTGAGGCTAGCCCCTTCTCACTCAGTGGACTACAACATTTGGTGAGGAAATGAGGAAATGAGAAATGAAAGTTAATAGGCCCTGAAGCAAGAAATTGTATGAAATATCAGGATCTGGGTTTGACAAGACTGTTTGTGGACATGCCAGAAAAGCAGGAGAGAGTTCCAGAAGACCCAGACATCCAGCATCCAGAAGATCTTTTGTAACTAGTGATTGAATTATGAAATGAGAACTAGTGGGCATCACTGAGAACATGATTTCAGAGCCATTTAACCCCTTACTCACTAGACAGTTCATCCTCTCGTTTTCCAGAAAAATGTAGTTATCTGCTTCTGCATAGGAGAAGTTGTTGTGGGAGCCACACGGGGTGATAACAGTCAGCAGTAATATGGTGAAAGAACTTTGTAGAAGGAATTGTACCTCCTTCACATATTTCCATATATAAATCCTCACCGTCAGAAAAATTATTCTTAATATCTCTCTGATGTCTTCTGCTGCATTTAACATTTGGTAAATTTTAACTGAGGATCCACCATAGGCACATGCACATACATATGAAATCAGAGAGGGATATTCAACCACAAAATATGTGTTCAGTGCTTTCTTTGTGCAAAAGATTCTTCTAATGCTGGGGATACAGAGTCACATGAATTAGATCCTACTTTTAAGTAGATTCCACACAGACAAAAGAGTGCATAGTAATGACAGACATATACAATTAATTTTAAAATGTCACAAGATTGACAACAGACATATCAATAAAAAACAATCAAACACAATTTGGTGTCATTGATTATTAAGACAAAACAAAAATGGTTAAAATTAGGTATAAACTTATATTTATAACAAGGAAGCATTTACACACATGTGAGTTCCAAAGGAAGTGAAACTCAGAACACAGAGGAAGGCTTATATTTCAGGTTAGCTAGAGACTTTTTGGGGAACAGGAACTATCGTGAATAACGTGTGTGCAGGAAACAGGGGGCATCAGGAAGTGGAAATAGAGATAACAGAGGGGAGTCGGTTTGACTAGAATTGAAAGGCGCCCTTAGATAATGCTGGAAGACCAGAGTGGATGTGCAGAGCTGAAGTTCACTAGGAAAGGCATTGAAAATTTGGTAAAGACATGACATCCCTTAGAAAGATGTGGATGGATGCAGGAAAAAATATCAAGTAGCAAAGTTTTTACAATCCAAGGTTAGTTATGAGGGATTGGACACAGAGATTAGTATGGTGACCACAGGAATGGATGATGGGAATACCACACTCCTTTTGAATTTCCAGATATGCACTAGAACTGGTATCTGATGAATAAGGGAGGAACAGAAGGTCTTTTAGAAAGAATATAGTTTCTTTCCTTTTGTAGGTAACACCAACAGGGATCAATCTTCCTGTCCATCTGTGTGTTGGTTTTTTCCTTCTGGTTAAGACATTCTGCAGAAAAAAAGAGGTTTACTGGAAATTCCCACCCCTTCACAAATAGTTGTTGCTGTTTTTTGTATAACCAATAGGGATAAAGACTGAAACAACATCACTTATCTCCAGCAGACACGTCTGACCAGAAAGTCTTATATAGAGTCTTGGAGAGAAGTTGCAAGAGGACAGGATGACTAAATTAGGTGTTGATAAGAAAGGCTGAAAGCTGGGCTGGACGTGGTGGCTCACGCCCTAAACCTCGACACTTTGGCAGGCCGAGGCGGGGGGTTCACGAGGTCAGGAGTTCAAGACCAGCCTGGCCATCATGATGAAACCACACCTCTACTAAAAATACAAAAATTAGCTGGGTGTGGTGGTGGGCGCCTGTAACCTCAGCTACTTGGGAGGCTGAGGCAGGAGAATTGCTTGAAACCGGAAGGTGGAGGTTGCAGTGAGCCGAGATTGTGCCATTGCACACAAGCCTGGGCTACAGAGGGTGGGGTGCAGTACAATATTTATTTATTCATTCAAAAAATAAATAAATAAATAAATATTGATTACTGGGATATGATCAAGAAACCAAATGTGTTACACTTTTAACATTGTATGGTGGCATAGAACACACATATAGCAAAACACAGAAAGCATAAACCTACAACTTAATCAATCATTACAATGCTTACATACATGGACCCACTACCATGGAGCCACCACCCAAATCAAGAAACAGCACACGGGGCAGCACCAGAAGCCCTCCTGTGCCTCCTTCTGTCCACACTGCTCTCTCTTCCAACCGAGACAACTCACCATCAGACTCTTACAGCAGTCACTTCATTGCTTCTCAATACACCTTCAAAAGCTAATATTTGTTCCTAAACACGCTTAGTAACATTATATAAATTAAACTCTGCAGTATGTTCTCTTTTGTGCCTCTTTTGTGATCTAATAGTTGTCAGTTGAGTGACCAGGAAAGAATAAGCCTGTTAATAAATGCTGCTGAATCAGTTGGATATCCTTACTGGGGGTGGGCGGGGGGGAAGCAAAGAAATTTGACATCTATTTCACATCATACACAGAATTAATTCCAGTAGAAAACATATCTGTCTATAAAAATCAATGCAATAATTCTTCTAAAAGACAATATTAGAGAATATCTTCATGATCTTGAAATACAAAAAGATTTTAAAAATAGAATCCAAAATTCAGAATCAAAAAAAGTTCATCAGTGGTCACAAATATAATATATTTAAAATAGGGTCAGCAAGAAATTACTGGGCGTAACTAGCAGGCGCTATGGGATGTGCCTGGAAAGCTCCTGATGAGGACCTACCATGAGCCTCATACACTCCTGCTAGGAGCTTCTCACCAGGGGGCCCCAGTATTCATGGTTAGGAAAAGAGAAATAAGAACAACAGAGGAATGCACCCTCAGGTACTTTGAAAATCATGGAAGGGAAAAGGGCAGGAAAATCAGAAACATCGGTACAAATGTTAATGAATGTAAAGAATGTTTTTTGTGGTTAAACTGAAGGAGAGGACTGAGTGAAGGACACTGGGGGTGGGGGTGGGGGTGGGGGTCTCCAGGAATAGTTCTGTGATTCGATTGGTATTTCTTGTGTATAGTTCCAGTTCTTGTCAAATGTTTTGGTCACTAAACTGTTCATTTCTATACATTAAGGCAGGTTTCACCTCCTTTCTCACTTTAGAATACGTTGGTAGAGGGCTTCACAGAGTGACATACACCCATCAACTTCTTTAGGAAGGTGATTAAGTAAAATTAGCCCAGATTGTGCCACTGAGCTCCAGCCTGGGTGACAGAGTGAGATCCTGTCTCAAAAAAAAAAAAAAAAAAAAAAAATTAAAAAAAGGGCCAGATGTTTAGATAATTCTCTCCTGGATCAAGAGAAAGACCTGGAAAGGAAAGGAGATTTTCTACAGAATGTGGACTTTCCCCACAAGAGACAGCTTTGCAGGGCCATTTCAAAGTATGTCAAATAAATATATTTTGGGATAAAATACTTTGATTTCCTGCAGGGCATGATATCTCTCATGTTGGCATCTTATTGCTACATCTTGAGGTGTAGCAATAAGATGTTTTGTCCATCTTGAGGACTTTGTTCTAGTGTTAATGAGGGTCAGCTGTGCCTCAATTCTAATGAGGGGAAGGTATAATGAGGCATGTCCAACCTCCCCTTCCCATCATGGCCTGAACTAGTGTTTCAAGTTTACTTTAAAATATCCTTGGCCGAGCAGAAAGGTCCATGTCATTGGTTGAAGGGCTTAAATTTTACTGGGAATGAGTTAAGTGTTAACATAGGAGATTATGTAATTTGACCCTTTAATTTTAGTGATGAAGAAATAGACACTCAAAGGCTGGGCACCCTGGCTCACCCCTATAATCCCAGCACTTTGGGAGGCCAAGGCAGACAGACTACTTGAGGTCGGGAGTTCAAGACCAGCCTGACCAATATGGAGAAACCCCCTCTCTACTACAAATTAAAAAAAAAAAAAAACTATCAGAGCGTGGTGGTGCATGCCTGTAATCCCAGCTACTTGGGAGGCTGAGGTAGGAGAACCACTTGAACCCAGGAGGTGGAGGTTGCAGTGAGCCAAGATAGTGCCTGGACAACAAGAGCAAAACTCCATCTCAAAAAAAGAAACACACAAACAAACAAAAAAAAAGAAATAGACACTCAAAAGAGTAAATTACTTGACCAAGGTGTAGGTCAAGTAATATATATAGAAGAATATGTGCATACTCTTCTATAAGAAGCACGGAGTATAACTTATGATATTCAAAGAGCTAATGCTTACTGAACATCTCTTGTGTTTCAAGGAGTATGGTAGGAGCTAAGGGTCCAGGATGAAGATCTCATGAAGATCAATATCTACCAGGAAAAAAAGACACATACACAGCGTAAACTCAATACATCAGAGACTTCATGCACTCTTCTCAGTTTCTAAAAAAATGCCTGGTTCAAAATAGAAAGTTGTTATTAGTTGTTGAATTAATAAACAATATATTAAGCATAAATATAAACACTTATAAACTGCAATGAAAATACAAATGGGGCCTGGGAGCAGTGGCTCACACCTGTAATCCTAGCACTTTGGGCCAAGGTGGGCAGATTGCCCGAGCTCAGGAGACCACCCTGGGCAACATGGTGAAACTCCGTCTCTACTAAAATACAAAAAATTAGCTGGACATGGTGGCACGCACTTGTAATCCCAGCCACTCAAGAGGCAGAGGCATGAGAATTGCTTGAACCTGAGAAGCAGGGGTTGCAGTGAGCCAAGATCATGCCACTGCACTCTACCCTGGACAACAGTGTGAGACTCTGTCTCAAAAAAAAAAAAAAAAAAGGTGAGGGAGGGGTATAATTTAAAAGTAACAAAATTCAAGAATAGTAGATAAAGGGCATATTCATATAGATTGAAGTATTTAGAGAAAACTTGAAATTTTGTAGAAAATTGCTGTAATGCTAGTTATTTGCAGAAGTAAGACTTGAAGCAGGGAAGAGGAGGATATGATTCTGAGGAGCAGCAGGGGGAAAGGAACAGTCATGAACCACGTGAGTGAGAGCAGTACTGGCAGCAGGGGTGGGACAGAGAGTGGAGACAAGTGGGTTGCTGTAGGGAAAAGCCCAGATTGACTGGAGTGAACGTCTAGATTAAAGAATAGTACAGGATAAGATAAGATGCACGGAAGGACCTGTTTTTATGAAAGGCCTTAGAAGCTGAGCAGTTACTTCTTAGGAAGGTGATGATCTGAAATGTGCAAATGTAAAATAGCAAGATCATCTGTTGGTAAGGCAAGTGTCATATAGGTATAGGAGGAGCATCAAGGCTGGGGAGGTGACAGTGACAGTAGGGGACTGGTTTTACTGAGTGTCTTGTGTCCTTCCAAACTTGTGCTAAGTACTATAATCGAATGGGTTGGAAAATAAAATGTGGAAATTTTTTTAGACCTGTTTTCTTCTTTCAGAGATAGCATCCCAAGACTCAGTTCTCAAACCGCCAGGTTGCTTCTCTATCCTGGTTCCCAGGCTCTGTGCTTTAAGATGAAGCAGGTCAGTTTTCTGGACAAAGGGACTTCATGAAAGTCTCCATTACTTATCAGTTTTCTTTCTATGCAACCACTGGGTGAACTAATATCATTTGTCTGTAGCAAATAACACTACTGCAATAGTCTTACATTAGTCTGGTTTCAAGACCCTGCGAAAGGTGGAGTAGGGGCAAGTTAATAGTTACGTGGTGAGAGAAAGATATAATACCTGATATTTGTTGAAAGAGACAGGTTATGGCTGTGTGCATTGCCAAGAACACTCCCCTTTTCAAGTAAGAGCAAGTATGCTTAATGGGTGTAGAGTGCAAATCAGGATACTTGTTCTTTTTCAGACATAGGTGGAAAGTCCCTGTCCAGGACTAAATGAAAAGAAAATTGCTGTAATGCTAGGATGTCATCACTGGTAGAAAACTAAAATCTGTGGTAGGGAGAAAATGGAAAGGAAAGAAAGAGATTGATTAAGGGTCATCTCCCCACCTGCTGATTATAAGAAGAAAGTACAGGGACAATGATGAAAAAGAGAATCAGTAGTTCCAGGCTCTGGTTGCTTTATCTGAGTTCCTTGGAGTTCAGTTAGTGAATATAGCCATTTTTCAATGATCTCATTTAATCTTTATAACAACTCTGAAAATAATCTTTTGTACCCCTTTTGGAGGTGATGGTAGAAATATGGGAATTATGTCCTGACTTGAAAAAGATAACATTTATTGCTTTGGGGGAACATAAATTTATTAAAAATGTATTACTACTGCAATTGTGCAAAACATTTTTCAAGGTTATGCGTTATTAGAATAAATAGGATCTGCAGATCTTGTTTCCTAGGAGTTCAAAGCCAACATAAACTTGCTATAATACACTGCACCAAGAGCTGCAATCCATTTATTTATAAATTATAATACGAGCACAAATTTGTGCGTTTTCAAACACGAGTCGAATTGCTAAAATGTTTTGCACACAGCTGGGTGCGCTGGCTTACGCCCATAATCCCAGCACTTTGGGAGGCTGAGGCAGGTGGATCACCTGAGGTCAGGAATTTGAGACCAGACCGGCCAACGTGGCAAAACCCTGTCTCTACTAAAAATACAAAAATTAGCCGAGTGTGGTGGCGCGTGCCTGTAGTCCCAGCTACTTGGGAGGCTGACGCAGGAGAATCTCCTGAACCTGGGAGGTGGAGTTTGCAGTGAGCTGAGATTGCACCACTGCACTCCAGCCTGGGTGACAGAGCAAGACTCCATCTCAAAATAATAATAATCATAATAATAATAAAATGTTTTACACACCTACATGAACCTTAAAAATTAAAGATTGGTGTTATCCATGTGTATGAGATGGTACACCTGGATAGTGCCATTTAAAAATGGCAAGTTTGGTTAATTAAGGCTGTAAAAGGGGTAGAGAAAAGATAGTGAAAGAATATGTAAGGGAAACAAAGGATAAAAGTAACAGGCAGGGAGAGGAGTACTGTCTGATGGGAGCAAAGATTCTTCCTTCAGGAATGGAAGGGGATTTACAGAGTGAAACGGCCCAACAAAAACAAGACCCGTATAGCTACGGATGGAAGGGAAGCCAACCACGAAATTATTTTGGAAATCCCAGTGTAGTTACAGGCTAGGAAACAATGGTTAGAATGAATAGCTTTGATTTACTAAGCACTAACATTCTGGTTATCATGCGAGGCAATGTCATTTGATAAAGAGAGAAAGATGAGTCCTTTTAGAAGGAACACATCTCTCTTTTCAGAGGCAGTACCCACAGACAGGTCTCAAACCCAGAACTGCCTCATCAGTCTCAGTGCAGGTTACTTCCTTTTGGGGAAGGCATTCCAGCTTCCTGCACTAGGCATTTCAAGAAAAAAAAAGCATTCCTGGAAATCCCCAACCTTTCACCGGTATGTTTCCTCAACCAATAGGAATAGAGAATGAGGCAGCATCACTTGTCTCCAGCAGATATATTTGCTAAGAAGGTCTGATCCGATTCCAGGTCTGGGGAGAAGGCAGGGAACCGGCAGGATGACTCATAAATGGTGAGAGGAATGGCTCACAATGTAGTTTCATGGAAAGAAGTAAGATACGCCATGTGGAGAGACAAGATACCATATTTTGTAGTTGTGAAGCAGAGTAAAGAGTGAGACTCAGTATTTAGTATTACTGGGGGAGAAGAGGTTTTTTTTCATGCCTCTGTGGAGAGTCCCTGGTCAGTTTTAAAAGGGAAGGGCATGGCTATGACGCTGGATTCTCCCTGCTAGTGATGCATGAGCACCTGTGGTGGACGAGGTGGAAATTATAAAGAAGTCCATGGTCCACCTGCTGACTGTCATAGGACAATTTGAGGAAAAGTCACACTATTATGTACTGATTGTTTTGCTCTAGCGAAGTAGTACTTCCAGGCATATTATCTCAATTAATCATTATTTTTGTGAACTTCTGAATGTTCAGTTCCCAGCACTCAATAAATATTTGTAAAATTAATAAATAAATGGGTAGATTACTAAGAATTGGCAATTTTAAGAGATCGCTAAGATCTCTTACAATTTTAAGGAGTGATTTTAAGAAATTGTAGTGATTTAAGAGATAATTACTAGGATTGAAATCCAGTTCTGCCTAAACTCAAAGCCCAGGAATTAAAATTATTAGATTATCTGAAAGAAGCAGGTGTCTAAAATAAAAGTTGAATGAATCTTCATTCTATAAATTCCACACACCTCAATTTATCATTCCCTATTCCAACACCCCTCTCATACAAAGTATTATTTTACTTTATCTGAGTTCCCTGGAGTTCAGTTAGTGAATATAGTTACATAGTAGAATGGGAATAAAAACATTGTATTCATGGTCATGAGGTCAGAATTCTGGCACCCAACCTACACCTTGGTCAGGTAATTTACTCTTTTGAGTGTCTGTTTCTTTATTTGTTTGTTTGTGTATTTTTTTTTTTTTTGAGATGGAGTTTTGCTCTTGTTGCCCAGGTATTATCTTTGCTCACTGTAACCTCTGCCTCCCAGATTCCAGTGATTCTCCTACCTCAGCCACCCAAGTACCTGGGATTACAGGCATGTGCCACTACGGCCCACTAATTTTTTTTTTTTTTTGTATCTGTAGTAGAAAGGGGGTTTCTCCATGTTGGTCAGGCTGGTCTCAAACTCCCGACCTCAGGTGATCTGCCCGCCTCAGCCTTCCAAAGTGCTGGGATTATAGGCATGAGCCAGGGCGCCCAGCTGTTGAGTGTCTATTTCATCACTAAAATTAAAGAGTTGAATTACATAATCTCCTATGTTAATACCTAACTCATTCCTGGACCACAATAAATACTAAAAAACATTTCATTTTTATTTCATTATCATTAGTCATTTCAGTAATTGAAAATACAGTTCACAGTTCACACTGTAAACCAAAAGTAAAATTTAAGTCCTTCAACCAACGACATGGGCCTTTCTGCTTGGCCAAGGACATTTTAAAGTAAACCTGAAACACTAGTTCAGGCTGTGATGGGAAGGGGAGGTTGGTCCTGCCTCATTATACCTTCCTCCCTTTAGAATTGAGGCACAGCTGACCCTCATTAACACTAGAACAAAGATCTCAAGATGGACAAAACAGACTCTTTGTAGCAATAAGATACCAACATGAAAGATACCACGCCCTGGAGGAAATCAAAGTATTTTATCCCAAAGTATATTTATTTGATGTACTTTGAAATGGCCCTGCAAAGCTGTCTCTTGTGGGGAAAGTCCACATTCTATAGAAAATCTCCTTTCCTTTCCAGGTCTTTCTCTTGTACCAGGAGAGAATTATCTAAGTATCTGGCATCTGGCACCTGGCACCTTTTTTTTTTTCTTTTTTGAGACAGAGTCTCTCTCTCTGTCACCCAGGCTGGAGTGCAATCTTGGCTTATTTTACTTAATCACCTTCCTAAAGAAGTCGATGGGTGTTTGTCACTCTGTGAAGCCCTCTACCAACGTATTCTAAAGTGAGAAAGGAGGTGAAACCTGCCTTAATGTATAGAAATGAACAGTTTCGCGACCAAAAAGTTTGACAAGAACTGGAACTATACACAAGAAATACCAACTGAATCACAGAACTATTCCTGGAGACCCCCACCCCCACCCCCACCCCCAGTGTCCTTCACTCCGTCCTCTCCTTCAGCTTCATTATAACCATGAAAAACATTCATTAACATGTGTGCCAATGTTTCCGATTTTCATACCCTTTTCCTTTGTGACATCCAAAGTACCCGAGGGTGCATTCCTCTGTTGTTCTTATTTCTCTTTTCCTAACCACAAATACTGGAGCCCCCTGGTGAGACGCTCCTAGCAGGAGTGTGATAAGCACATGGAGCTTTCGAGGCACATCCCATGGCACCTGCTAGTTATGGCCAGTAATTTCTTGCTGTCCCTATTTAAAATATATTATATTTGTGACCACTGATGAACCTCTTTTTTTATGATTCTGAATTTTGGATTCTATTTTAAAAATCTTTTTCTATTTCAAGGTCATGAAGATATTCTCTAATATTGTCTTCCAGAAGTTTTATTGTATTGATTTTTATAGATAGATATGTTTTCTACTGGAATTAACTTTGTGTAGGACGTGAAATAGGCATCAAATTTCTTTCTTTCTTTTTCTTTTTTTTTTTTTTCAGTAAGGATATCCAACTGATCCAGCAGCATTTATTAACAGGCTTATTCTTTCCTGGTCACTCAATTGACAACTATTAGATCACAAAAGAGGCACAAAAGAGAACATACTGCATAGTTTAATTTATATAATGTTACCAAGCGTGTTTAGGAATAAATATTAGCCTTTGAAGGTGTATTGAGAAGCAATGAAGCGACTGCTGTGAGAGTCTGATGATGAGTTGTCTCGGTGGGAAGGGAGAGCAGTGTGGACAGGAGGAGTTACAGCAGGGCTTCCGGGACTGCCCCGTGTGCTGTTTCTTGATTTGGGTGGTGGCTTCATGGATGTTGGCATTGTAATGATTCATTAAGTTGTACATTTATGCTTTCTGTATTTTGCTATATGTGTGTGCTATGACACTATACAATGTTAAAAGTGTAACACATTTGGTTTCCTGACCATATCCAAGTAATCAATATTTATTTATTTATTTATTCATTCATTTATTTATTTATTGAGACAGAGTCTCACTCTGTTGCCCAGGCTGGAGTGCAGTGGTGCAATCTCGGTTCACTGCAACCTCCACGTTTTGGTTTCAAGCTATTCTCCTGCCTCAGCCTCCTGAGTAGCTGGGATTACAGGCACCCACCACCACACCCAGCTAATTTTTGTATTTTCAGTAGTGATGGGGTTTCACCATGATGGCCAGACTGGTCTCGAACTCCTGACCTCATGATCCGCCCACCTCGGCTTCTCAAAGTGTTGTGATTACAGGAGTGAGCCACCACGCCCAGCCCCGTTTTCAGTCTTTCTTATCAACTCCCTTATTTAGTCATCCTGCAACTTCTCTGCAACTTCTCTCCAAGACTTTACATAAGACCTTCTAGTCAGATGTGTCTGCTGGAGATAAGTGATGTTGTTTCATTCTCTATCCCTATTGGTTATAGAAAAAACAGAAAAACTATTTGTGAAGGGGTGGGGATTTCCAGTAAATCTCTCTTGTTTTTCTACAAAATGTCTCAACCAGAAGAAAAGAACCAAGGCACAGACGGACAGGAAGACTTATCCCTGTTGGTGTTACCTACAAAAGGAAGGAAAATATATTATTTCTAAAAGAGCCTTCTGTTCCTTATTCATCAGATACCAGTTCTAGTGCATATCTGGAAATCCAAAAGCAGCATACTATTCCCATCATCCATTCCTGTTGTCACCACACTAATCTCTGTGTCCAATTCATCATAACTAACCTTGGATTATAAAAACTTCGCTACTTGATATTTTTCCTGCATCCATCCACATCTTTCTAAGGGATGTCACGTCTTTACCAAATTTTTAGTGCCTTTCCTAGTGAACTTCAGCTCTGCACATCCACCCTGGTCTCCCAGCATTATCTAAGGGGGCCTTTCAATTCTAGTCAAACAGACTCCCCTCTATTGTCTCCATTTCCATTCCTGACTCCCCCTGCTTCCTGCACACACGTTATTCATGACAGTTCCTGTTCCCCAGCAAGTCTCTGGCCAACCTGAGACATAACCCTTCCTCTGCATTCTGAGTTTCACTTCCTCTGGAACTCACATCTATAGAAATGCATCCTTCTTGTAAATTTAAGTTTATACCTAATTTTAACCATTTTTGTTTTGTCTTAAAAATTAATGACAACAAATTGTGTTTGATTGTTTTTTATAGATATGTCTGTTGTAGATCTTGTGACATTTTAATATTAATTTTATATGTCTGTCATTACGATGTGCTCTTTTGTCTGTGTAGAATCTACTTAAAAGTAGAATCTAATTCATTTGACCACCACCTTAAAAACTTTTCATTTATTCCTCCTGTCTACTACTTTATACCCTTTGACTAATGTCTTCCCATTTCTCCCAATCTGTAGCTTCTGATAACCATGATTCTACTCTCTGCTTCTATTAATTTGATTGTTTTTGATTCCACATATAAGTGAGAATATGCAGTGTTTGTTTTCTTTCACTTAGAAATGTTTAGCTTATTTCACTTAGCATGTCCTCGAGGTTCATTCATGTTTTTACAAATGACAGAATAGCCTACTTTTTAAATTCTCTATGTCATTCTGTTATACAGAGTATATTCTGTTTATATACCACATTAAAAAATTTGTTAGTTAATGGACACTTAGGTTGATTCTGTATCTTGGCAATTATAAGTAACACTGTAATGAACATCAGAGTGCAGATATCTCTTCAACATACTGATTTTAAGTCCTTAGGATATACACCCAGAAGTGCAATTGCTGGATCATATGGTAGTTCTACTTTTAACTTTTTTAAGAACTTCCATACAGTTTTTTTATAATGGCTATACTAATTTACATTTCTACCAACAGTGTACAAGTACTTCCTACCCCCCCTTTTTTTTTGAGACAAAGTCTCACTCTGTCACCCAGGCTGGAGTGGCATGGCTAGATCTCAGCTCACTGCAACTTCTGCCTCCAGGGTTCAAGCCATTCTCCTGCCTCAGCCTCCTGAATAGCTGGGTCTACAGGTGCATACTGCTACGCTTAGCTAATTTTTTAATTTTAATTTTTTAGTAGAGATGGGGTTTCACCATGTTGCCCGGGCTGGTCTTGAACTCCTGAGCTCAGGCAATCCACCCACCTCAGCCTCTCAAACTGCTGGGATTACAGGCAGGAGCCACCGTTCCCAGCCAAGTGTTCTCTTTTCTCCACATCCTCACCATCACTTATCTTTTACCCTTTCAGTAAGAACCATTCTTTTGGTAAGAGGTGGTATCTTATTGTGGTTTTAATTTGCTTTTCCCTAATGACTAGCGATGTTAAGCATTTCTTGGCCACTTAAATGTCTACATTTTAGAAATGTTTATTCATAGTCTTTGCTTATTTTAAAATCTTCTGTTTCTTTTTTACTATTGAGAGTTCCTAATACATTTTTTATGTTAACCCTTCATCAGATGTATTGCTTGGAAATATTTTCTCACAACCTGTAGGTTGTTTCTTCATTCTGTTAATTATTTTCTTTGTTGTGCAGAAGTGTTTTAATATGATATAATCCCACTTGTCTATTTTTTAATTTTGTTGCCTGAGCTTTTGGGATCAAATAAGAAAAGAAATCATTGTCCAGACCAATGGTGTATAGTTTCTGTCTACGTTTTCTTCTAGTATTTTTGCAGTTTCAGTTCTTATATTTAAGTCTCCAATCCATTTTTAGTTGATTTTTGTATATGGTATGAGATAAAGGTCCTATTTTATTCTTCTGCATGTGAATATCTAGTTCTCTCAGCACTGTTAATTGAAGAAACTCTTCTTTTCCCATTGTGTGTTCTTGATACTTTTATTGAAAATAACTTGGTCATAAATAAGTAGCTTCATTTCTGGGCTCTCTATTCTATTTCATTGGTTGATGTGTCTATTTTTGTGCCAGTAACATGCTGTTTTAATTGCTATAGCTTTGTAATATAGTTTGAAGTCAAGTGATGTAATATCTCCAGTTTTGTTCTTTTTGCTTAAGACCGTCTTAGCTATTCAGGCTTTTTATGTGGTTCCATATGAATTTTATATTTTTTGTAGATATTGTAAATGTGATTGTTTTCTTGATTTCTTTTTTGAATAATTTATTGTTAGTGTACAGAGAAACTACTGATTTTTGTGTGTTGATTTTATATGCTGCAACTTTACTATATTCATTTATTAGTTCTAACAGCGTTTTGGTAAATTCTTTAGCGTTTTTTAGATATAACACACATTCTTCTCAAGCACACACTGAACTTTCTCCAGGATAGATCAGATGTTAGGCCACAAAACAAGTCTGAACAAATTTTGAAGTGCACAATATCATTTTGTTAACTATGGGGCAGATCTTATGTTAAATATATTAAATAGCAGATCTCTAGAACTTATTCATCCAGCAAAACTAACACTTTATAGCCTTTTAACAACAACTCTCCATTTCCCCCAGCCCCCAGCTCTTGTTAACTACTATTGTATTCTCTGCTTCTATGAGCTTGACTATTTTAGATACCTCATATATGAGGAATTATGCAATATTTGTCTTTCTGTAACTGCCTTATTTTATTCAGCATAAGTCAAACTAAAAACCTTTTGCATAGCAAAGAAAACAATAAACAGAATGAAAAGATAACCTGCAGAATTGAAGAAAATATTTGCAAACCTTTTATTTGATAAGGGGCTAATTTCAAAATATATAAGGCACTCACACAATTCCAGAGTGAAACAAACAAACAAATAACCTAATTACAAAATGGGCAAAGGACTTGAACAGATATGTCTCCGAAAAAGATGTTATAGACTAAATGTGTGTGTTCCCTCCCAATCATATGTTAAATCCTAATCCCCAGTATCATAGGATTAGGAGGTATGCCCTTTGGAAGGAATTAGGTCTAGAGTCTATCTAGGTAAACACTCCAATCAATTGCCCATATGGGAACACAAATTGGTTTCTGATGGTGTAAAATTACTAAGGAAAAATAGTAACAGCAAATGGATAAACAGGATGAATTTCTTCTTAGCATAGAGGATACCTATCCTCAACAGAAGACTGTGCCATTTAAAGGCCATATTAGTATTTATCAGACTTAATAGGACCCTGTCTGGTAAGACTTCAGCAATGTCTTCCAATGAGGAACTTTGAATGGAGCCAGCCTTTGCACCATGGCACTGTCTAAGTTATGGCTGTAAATCTATGAGTGAAAAAACCATGGTCAGTATTAATGATATTGCAATTAGGATCAGCAATACCACCAAAGGAAGCATTGACAGTTAAAAGAATTTAGTGTTTAATGTCTGTTCTGCAGAGAAAATAAACCCACACCCATGTATTTTGCCTAGATGGCAGAACCAATTGCTTTTAGAACTGATTCCTGTTATGCTTTTTGTTTTTTTGTTTGTTTATAGCTTTAGAAATTATAATAGCAATAAGGATTCCTCACCTCTGGAAAACTTAAAATTTCTAATAATCCTTATGTTATCTTCTGCTGTGGTTATTATAAAGTATTTTCCTCTGTTTAATAACATAGCTATGGCTTAGATTTTATTAGCTGGTACCTTTTTTTCTTGTTCTAAAAATTGGCTAGATACCTCTTTAAGGTCATGTCCAAAATTCTGATCTATGGATACTGACAGGGTATCGTTTACACCCAGATCATCTTTAGCGTCTCTAGATGGATACGTAATAGTACCAAGTTTTACACCTTTATCTTGATGGTGTAATCCCTTGAATGAACACATGACCAAAATAGGGATGGCAGCAATAATTAGTGTGATTCGTGTGCTTTATTTTTCTCAAAATTGTTGTATGATATTGAGAGTTGCTTTGTTTGACAGGCACATGGGGTAGGAAGAGATGTCATGACAAAAGGAATAGTTAATTCTTTTGCACATATATAAGTTGATTTTCTTTAGGTAAAATGTTGACAGAAGTACTAGTAAATTTACTTTTTCAAGATAAAGTTTCTACAAGGATGAACTATTATAAAATTAACTGCTAAAAAGATTTTATTGTTTATTTTAAGTAAAATAAGCAAGAAACCAGGCACACACTTTACAGGACAGATTGTAAAGAGGTTGGTACGGTTCAACAGATTCATCAATTTCTTCACTGTCCATACTGTAGTCACTTGGGAGTGGGCTAGTGGAAAACCAAAATGAAATTTTGAAAAATAATCTGGCTTATTTTGGACTGGATAGATAGGTGGATACTTACCACAGCACAGTTAACATAAGATCTAGAAAGAGAAGTAAAACAAAAATTCTTC